>JAVSCE010009925.1:0-45736 GCA_032199065.1 Smutsia gigantea
CTACCAACAGCTTTCTTCAATGAACTGGAACAGATAATTCTAAAAATTCATATGGAACCACAAAAGACCCCGAATAGCCAAAGCAATCCTGAGAAGGAGGAATAAAACAGGGGGAATTACACTCCCTGACTTCAATCTCTACTACAAAGCCACAGTAATCAAGACAATTTGGTATTGGCACAAAAACAGACCCACAGACCAGTGGAACAGAATAGAAAATCCAAACATTAACCCAAACATATACAGTTAATTAATATTTGATAAAGAGGCCTTGGATATACAATGGGGACATGACAGCCTCTTCAGCAGCTGGTGTTGGAAAAACTGGACAGCTACATGTAAGATAATGAAACTGGACTGCTGTCTAGCCCCATACACAAAGGTAAACTCAAGGTGGATCAAAGACCTGAATGTAAGTCATGAAACCATAAAACTCTTAGAAAAAAACATAGGCAAAAATCTCTTGGACATAAACATGAGCAACTTCTTCATGAACATATCTCCAGGGAAACAAAAGCAAAAATGAACAAGTGGGACTATATCAAGCTGAAAAGCTTCTGTACAGCAAAGGACACCATCAGTAGAACAAAAAGACTTCCTACAGTATGGGAGAATATATTCATAAATGGCATATCCGATAAGGGGTTGACCTCCAAAATATATAAAGAACTCACGCACCTCAACAAACAAAGAGCAAATAATCCAATTAAGAAATGGGCAGAGGAGTGGAACAGACACTTCTCCTAAGAAGAAATTCAGATGGCCAACAGGCACATGAAAAGATGCTCCACATCGCTAATCATCAGAGAAATGCAGATTAAAACCACAATGAGATATCACCTCACACCAGTGAGGATGGCCAACATCCAAAGCACAAACAACAACAAATGTTGGCGAGGATGTGGAGAAAAGGGAACCCTCCTACACTGCTGTTGGGACTGCAAATTAGTTCAACCATTGTGGAAAGCAGTATGGAGGTTCCTCAAAAAACTCAAAATAGAAATACCATTTGACCCAGGAATTCCACTCCTAGTAATTTACCCTAAGACTGCAGCAGCCCAGTTTGAAAAAGACAGATGCACCCCTATGTTTATCGCAGCACTATTTACAATAGCCAAGAAAAGGAAGCAACCTAAGTGTCCATCAGTAGATGAATGGATAAAGAAGATGTGGTACATATACACAATGGAATATTATTCAGCCATAAGAAGACAACAAATCCTACCATTTGCAACAACATGGATGGAGCCAGAGGGTATTATGCTCAGTGAAATAAGCCAAGCCGAAAAAGACAAGTATCAAATGATTTCACTCATATGTGGAGTATAAGAACAAAGAAAAAAACTGAAGGAACAAAACAGCAGCAGACTCACAGAACCCAAGAACGGACTAATAGTTACCAAAGGGAAAGGGACTGGGGAAAATCGGCGGGAAGGGAGGGATAAGAGGGAAAAAGGGGCATTATGATTAGCAGATGTAATGTTGGGGGGGCACGGGGAGGGCTGTACAACTCAGAGAAGACAAGTAGTGATTCTATAGCATCTCACTACGCTGATGGGCAGTGAGTGTAATGGGGTTGGTGGGGGGGACCTGATGAAGGGGTAGTTCAAGAACCATAATATTGCACATGTAATTGTAGATTAATGATAATAAAATAAATTATATTAACAAAAACCCTCCAGGCTACCTGATGCATGCTCAAGTTTGAAAACTAATATTCCAGCACATTGAGGCTCACAACAACCTTATGGGATGGATACTATTATTATATACATTTTGTGACTACTGAGGTAAGTGATGAAGTTGAGAATCGAACCTAGTATTTCTAACTCTAAAGAGTAAGGTGAACGTTGGTGTGTGGCTTAATTTTTAAAACGCCTGCCTCTCCATCTCCACCCTACCATGTGCATTTGCTCTGGGACGCTCCCCCAGTGGGACATGCTTGCTCTCTGTAGTCCTTTTGAGTGGAACACTCAGCTCCCGCATCTGAGGCCTCACTTTTTCCTTGTCAGTGCGGCAAATCTCAATTCTTGTTTATCATCAAGACTACAGAGCTAATGGCTCCCCTGAGGAAGCCCCCACCTCCCCGCCTTCCCCCCTGATCCACTGGGACTAGCTCAAGACATAGGTGCTCTGTTGTTTCTTCTTCTACAAAAGTCTTTTCATTCTGCTGTTCTGGTATTTGTCTCCCTGTGTTGTACATGGAAGTGTCCACGGCTGCTCCCAAGGATGGTGTTTCCTGAGCAAAGGTGCTTTATCTTGTTCATCAGTGTTTGTTCCCTGCCTGGCATATGCTGAGCATTTAATAAATGTTTGACAAATGAGTGACTGAATAAATTACTGTATGAATTTTTAAGTAGGAGTAAAATGTTTAAATCTCTATTTTAGGAAGGAAATCTTGACAGCTGTGTGGAACAAGGATTGGAAGGAGGAGAGATTAGACTAGCAACTAGAGTCCAAGTTAGGAGAGAGATGACAGGAGCTGGGGAATGGATGCAAGAAGTATTTTAGAGGAGGATGCATTCAAGAAGGGAGGAGGTGTAGGGGAAGAGGAAGATTTCTGGGGAACAAAATGAGTAGGTGTTTCTGAGGTTGTCAGGGGATAGTTGGAGGTTCAAATAGATAGAAATTCTGGTTCAGAAATACCTGAGCTGGAAGTACAGATTTTGAAGTGATCTGTACATGCTTGTGTATGCACACAGAAGGCAGGCCTGGGAGAATGAGGTGCAGGTAGTGAGAAGGGAAACAAAGATTGACTGAGTACCTATGTGTGCCAGACATGGCATTGTTGTCTTCATTCCTGAAGACAACTTGCCACGACCTCACTTTTTCTTCACTACTCCTATTACTTACCCTCCAGTCGACCTGGAACTGTGCCCAAACATCGTGTTGTTCACTCCATCTGCCTAGAGAGCACGTTCTTTACCCTCCTACCTGGCACACTCTTCTTCATCCTTCAGAACTATAACCATGCATATTCCTACGATATAGAGACTTACTATTGAGGTGCCTCTCCCAAGCCCCCAACTCATTTGTCACAGCTTTTCTAGAGTGATCTTTTGAAAGTATGTGAATATGATACCAGCCTAAAAAGAATATCCTGTTTATGGCAGGTGTTCCCTTTGTCTCTAGTAGAATACCCTCTTGGAGATGCCCTATACTTCTTTATGTTTTGTAATTTATTTGAAGACTGCAGGAGATTCGCCTAGAAGTTCTAAAAGAGCTGTTGAAGAGGCGTGACAAGAACCAAAATGCAGTGAACATGAAGCACCTGAATGCCCAATGGTCTAAACTGCAGGAAGCAAAGGAGGCTAAACTGGCACAAATCCAGCACGCACACGCATCGGGTAACGGCATAGGATGAACAACGAAGAGGATGGAAAGTGGGCTTTGCTTTGGTCCTTTGACCAAGACTGATTTAACTATGACATAATTCTTTTTTGGTCCTAGTGTTATTAAATAGGTGAGGGATGTGAGATGAATTATTTTTCAAAGTAGAGGAGCAGAGGAAAATTCCTCACTAAGAAAATCAATAATGATGTTCTAATAGGTAGTGACGTTTTTGATTTTATAGGGTATGTGCGTGTGTGTAGGTGCCGGGCTTCCCATATTCATGGGCTGAGGTCTTGAATAAAGAGCCCTGTTTCTCAACCTTTTTCTCATTATTGCCCCCAAAAGAGACATTCAGATATCTTTATTTCTACTCGCCCCCTTCCAATGCAATTTTAATACCATGGATATACAGTATATCTACTTATGTACTATAAGTATATCTGTACTTTATACATAAAAAGAGGACTCAGTGGAGGAGTGAGAATGACTAAGTATATTTTATTTTAAATTAATTATAAACTAAGTTTTAAAATTATTTTAAATTAATTATACATTTTAATTTAACCTATTAGCATGTAACTGTACCTATATTTGCTGATTAACTTTTAATATAATTTATTTACCTATAAAAATTGTAATGTATCAACTGTACATGCAAATTAGCAAATTATGTACTAATAATAGTAATGTAATCACATTTTAATAAATCATTCAAAATTATTTTTCTAGCAAAAGTAAACCAGTTACAAAAAATTAATTCCTTAAAAATTGCCTTTAGTGAACTTTTAACTTTTTCTTGATGTGAGAAAATAACTTTTAACTAGCTGCTAGCTTTGCATTTAAATGTCAATGTTTTTTCTTTTCAGTTCTTAACATAATGAATGATGGGTTGACTGACTTTTATAGATAAATAATAAAATGTAGTTAACTTATTTTCAACTAAAATTCTTTTTATTTAAAAAGAAAATGATTTAAAACTTAACTTAAAAGTGTGTTTTACTATTTTTACTTAATTCTGAAGCCCCAAGTTACACACAGAGGCACTGAGGACCAAACATAAACAACATCTACGAGGCAGTAGCATCCCACGCAGTCATCTCCGGCAGGATGACTTTGCAATCTCATGATAAGATTTTACACCCCTTGAGAGTGCACAGTGTAGAACCTTCCACAGGCGATGGGTCTGTGACAGGCTGGAACAAAAAGGAGCAGACAGAGGTAGCAAGCATGACTCCTTAGATGAGTAAACTCCTTACGTGCACAGCTGAGTCTTTTCCTTCTGCCTGCCAAGCAATTCTGGAAACTATAAACTGGGATATATTCTGATTTATTCTGGTGTCAGCTAAAATGGAAAGAGATTATTGAGGAATCTGTAGTCTCTTTTAATTATTCTCCTAACAGAGAATAATTCCACTAGTATCCATTTAACATGGATTTTTTTCAGTTACTCTGAATTTCTTTTGTTCATTTAACAAACTTTTACTGAGTTCCTCTTTGCGGCCCAGCGCTTCGGGTGCAGTTATAAAAGATTTTTGATGACTACCCATTGAGGACGCTGGCTGCTTCAGTTTCTGTCACTCCCGCCTATCTCATGACAGTCTGGCCCATACAGATGACAGATCTCTGTTTTTAGTGTTACAGTCTGGCTGCAGTGGGTGGTCATTGTGAAATGCGTTCAGTTTAGTATCTTCCCTGTGAATAAAACTAGAACTGGTTTACTGTTACTGTTTGGATCATTCAGAACAATATGTGGAGATAGTCATAGAATTATGCTTTATTTTAGCTATCAGAAAACTTGAGAGAAAAGGGAAGAATATAGAAGGGAAGTTGGAGAGAAGAAATATCATCAGGGATTATTCCGATTATGCATCACAGGTCTATGGACCTCTATCTCGCCTTGGTCGCTTCCCAGACAACAACTCAGAGGACTTTGTCGTAAAAAACCATTATCTCAACACTTACGAAGGTAAGCAATTTACATAATTACAAGTCCAGCATACAAGGGTTATCTTAGAAATGTAAATTAAATATTAAAATATAACAATTTAGATTAAAAGCTAAATAACAAAAATATTTGTGAGAAATAGCAATTAACATGTTTAATATTATGAATAATGTGAGTTCATACAAACCAAAAAAGACTCCTGAAACTCAAATAAATAAATAGATACACTATGTCACAATTTATCATGGAGTAAGGTCATTAGCAACTAAATATTTAAATATGTTTAATGTCACTAATAATCAAAGTTAGGAAAAATATTAGAGAAAGCTTTTTACTAGGCTTATGAAGCAAACAAGAAGTATACAATGAAATCAGCCCTTTAAAAAGAAATGTCAGAAAACTAGAAAAATTGGTGGGCAAGGGCATGGATAACCAGGGGATAAATTCACGGAGAAAAATCCAAGAGAGGCTTATTTAAATTATTTAGCTCTCAGTTGACAAGTGGAAGCATCACATGGTCAAGATCATGAGTTGATGGTCACACTTGAACTTGTAGCACTGGCTGACCATCTCCAGAGCAGATGATAGACTGGTGTACATCACTTTTGAATGGTGGTACCATGCATCATATGATCATTAATTTTTTGTTGATTATTATTGTGGAATTTATTACATTTTTGTAGGGCAATGTTTTCATTTTAGAATGCATTTATTATTTTATAGTATAAGCCACTGGGAGCATGAGTTAGTTATATAGAAATTTGCTGTAGATTTCAGGGACAATTCAAGTATATAAGATATACCTTATCAATAATTCTAAATAAAATCACTTGGTAAACAGCTACTAAAATGGACAATATGCTTTCAAAATGCTAAATTGAAGCACCATATTCTAAAAATGTATTTCCTTCCTATAGGATTAGTTGAACTTGAGTCATCCCTCCCTGATTTTGTAACGCAACCCCGAATCAGACCTCTAAAGCCAAAAGTTACTACCACCAAAGCTGGTTTTCTAAAAAGAGGAGCAAGGTTGGACCATGAGTTGGCAGAGATTCATAAGGTATAATCCTTACCTGGAGAAGATGCTTCTAAGTGGGACTTTTGCTGAGAAATGCTACTGTCCAAAAATTGCACTTTGTCTTGGGCAGCGATGTCTAGTAGTTCTCTACACACAAACCTCCATTCTTTCTCTTCTCTAAACTTTTCTCTTTTGGAGGTTGCCTGTTCTGTGCTGAACCAATGTGGTTTTTTCTCCCTCATTTCAAACTGTTGGAAAACTCTTGAAGGTTATACTCCTCATTTGCAGAAATCATGTTATTTTCTAAAAGTGGTTCTGACTTTGGATCTACGTAATAAAAGTTAACACACATTGAGTGTAGTAAGTTTTTAGTATTAGGAATTACTGTTGGTTTTAATAGTACAGTAGGCTTCATTTTCTTCCTTTTGGACTTGTTACCAGGTCATTAAGCGAAAGGGAGTCATGTTCAGCTGCTCTCTCATCTAGTTTAAAACTCAACTAAGTAAGAAAGCTTGGTGGTCATCGCCATGAACCAACTAACTAAACAGCGTCCACCAGCCAGGCTTTCCCTTTTGTTCACTGGACTACAGGTGTACAGACTTGGACACTTCAGAATTCCTGATTTATGATAATGGTGACCAGTCTTCAGTGTGCATCGGAATTGCCAAGAAAGCTTGTGAACACATGCCGCTGAGCCCCACCCCCAGAGTCTCCCACTCAGCGGGTCTGGGCTGTAGCTGAGTCTGCATTTGTTTTACAAAGTTTCCAGGTGGTGCTAATGCTGTGGGAACCACACTTTGGGACCCAGCTGGTTTATGACTCTCATCACTGGTCCATGCATGTTGTTTATGTGGTTGGTTTTAGTAACAGGGTAAGAATCCATGGGATCCATACTCAAGACAAAAATTAGGACCATGACAATAATTTACATTCATCCATGTGGTTCTTTCCCATCTCATCCCCCATCTCCATTTACCCATTTTGAACTCTATGTTTATCATCCTCTTACTTTCTGTAACTTTTTTTTTGTAGATACTCTTTATTAAGGTTGTAAGTTCCCTTATATTCCTACTTTACTAAAGCTTTTAATCGTATGTTTATGTTGAATTTTATCAAAAATGTTTTGTCCGCGTATGGTGACATAATTATATATTATATAATTTTTCTTTTAAAAATTATTGTTGTAGTAAAGAACATATATATATATATTAATATTAATCTATCCTTGCATATCTGGGATGAACCTAACTTGGCCAAGCTGTATTATCTTATCAAATAATATGTTGTTCAGAATTTTGATTTTATATTCATAAGTGAAATGGCCTTATTCTTTTTTCTTATTTTGATCACATGTGGCATTGATGTCAGAGTTATGCAGGTCTTCTGAAGTGAACAGAGGAGTATTCTATTCTGCTTTGGAAAGAGTTTTAATAAGTTTGAGATGATCTATTTCTTCAGTTTGATAAAATATTCATATAAAATTATCTGACTGATGTTTTCTTCGTGGGAAAAATTTTAACCACTCCATCAAATTCCTAATAATTTACAGAACTTTCCACATTTTAGTAAATTATATTTTCTTTACAAATTCCATTTTGCCTAACTTCTTAAATTTTGAGGTGTACAGTTTGTTGAGAGTGTTATTTTATGATCTTTTCAGTGCTCTATCTGTAATTATGTCCACAGTTTTCATGCATAATATTACTTATTTGTGCTTTAACTCTTTTTACACCATCAATTTTACTGGAGGCTTGTTTATTCTCTTGGTAGTGTTTTTCCAAACATTGAGGTTTTGACTTTGTTGTTTTTCTCCATTATGTATTTTAAATTGCATTAATTCCCATTCAGATGTATTATTTATTCAGTAGTTAACTTATCCTTAAGAATATCAGGGCATCCCTTGAGAGATATAAGCACCCTGGTTTGGACTTTCCCAGCATAAGCTAGCAAACTGTCCTCACAGAGCCACAGAGAAGATTATTTCTGATTGATATTCAGATCTGTGCTCTAGATCTGGTAGTGGGAGAAAGTACAAAGGTAAGAAATGATGCTAGTTGGTGTTATTCCAGGCACTGTTGGATAAGAAAAATAAAGTTCTTGAACCAAAGAAAATTCTGCGCTTTCTTCAAAGAAAGCCGATACCTCAACCTCGGCTTCCAACTCCAACCTTGGAAATGAGTTCCAATGTAAGTTTGAAAGGTTTTTGAAATCCTAAATTCAGTATTGCTGTCTTTTTATTCTTAGGATATTTTGGGTTAAATACAAACCTAATTTAACGGTGTTACTTTCCCAAGATCTGATTTGTGTTGCCTTTATTCTTATGTTTTCAGCCATCAAACACAAAACCATGCAAATTGAAATGAAATGAAATCTAAGTCAAATTCTTTTCAATAATAAAAACACAAAGAATAAAAAATCTTCCCAAGAAAAATAGACACCAAAAGGTCATCTATGTCAAATTTAAAAAGATCAAATATGATCAGTTATCATAACTATCTTCCCACATGGGGAAATGGTTGATAGCAGCTGGACTCAGAGAGAAACAAAAGTCAGAGGGGTCAAGACAGGCTGGCTTCTGGGAAAGGACTGTCTCAGATCGTCCACCTTGACCAGGGCTGTACATCATCTTTGTAGGTCCCCAAACTCAGTTTGGGCAAGGTGCCAGACTTGGTTAGAATTTAAAGGACTGACTCAGACTAAACAAACCCACAAGAAACTGCTAGAGATGCCACACCGCAAATTTATCACTTTACAGAGAGAAATATAACTGCCTGGTAGATAAGGATGCTCCTTTTGGCAGGTCAGCCTTTTATTTCCTAAGAGCGATTCTCAGAAGAAGCCAAACTGTACACAGAAGGTTGTTGTGCCTAGTCAGGGACTGGAGAGTTGACAGGAGATCTCACTAGTGCCTCTGATGCGTCACCTTTGTGGAGGGCCTGGAATGCTCCCGCTGACTGGCCAGGATGTGCTATTGGACAACATTCCTTTTCTAGACTTTGTGCTGACCACTCTTCCATGTGTTAATGCCATTGATTTCTGTTGCTTTCTTGGCATTCAGAGGCACCTTAATTAGATTGGTAGACTGCTGTTTCTGCTTTTGACACATAGTTATTTAAGGTGATTTTTGTCCATGACTAATCTTGTCCATTATATTCTCATTTTATCACTTTAGCTAAATTCTTGCATGATTTAAAATCTTGTGAGAAGTGATTTTATCACTTTAGCTAAATTCTTTTTTTTTTTTTTAGAGCAAGGTACAGGCTTTTATTTAGAGATAGAGTGAAAGGACAGAGCTCCTGGCTCATGCCAGGAGGGGACAAGAGAGTCCCCACTTTAGCTAAATTCTTATGTCTAGAATCTGACATAGGCAAGCTGTATTCTTTGTATACTCATGGTCAAACATGAGAAAACTATTACAAAAGGGATGTTATGGGCAATACTTGTTGCTTCAGGAAAGATTTTGCTATAAAGGAGTACAGAAAAATGTAAATGGCTTAATTTGTAGGGATACTATGACAGTGGGTGAATTTTTCTGGTTTTGATATGATTTTTTAAAAATACATTATTTGTGGTGGAAAAGTAGTAATGAATTTTAACAATACAGTAAGTAACATTGAAAATACTCCATGTTCAGTGAGGGTAGGGACCATATTTTATTTCTCTTTAAAATCTTTCTGGTGTCTAGCACAGTCTCTTTTGCTTGATATAAGTCTTCAAAAAGATATTTAGCTCCAACTGCTACTGTTATCAAGCTGTTCGGTTCTCCCTTTGTTCTTTTAGGAAGAAGAAGATATAGAAATGGCTGTGATCTACCTTCAAAAGTTACTCCGGGGCAGAGTCGTTCAGAACGTGGTGTGTAGGGTCCAACCACTGGCCCTGTGTTTCTCCTTGAGGATAGATTTATAGGATGTGTATGTGCTGAGTTCCCTGGGGTGCATTCCCTCTTGCAGCCTGCTGCCCTATGGAACTTTACTCTTGAGTTACTTACCCACTCCCATCTGCTGCTGTAGTTTGCAGAGTTGAGTGGCACAGTGTCAAGGAGAGAAAGGGCCTGCCTGCTGTTTGCCACAGTTGTAACCAAAGCAGCATGAGACTAATGTCTTCCTTAGAATTGCTAAATCCAGCAACTTTCTTACCTGAATTTTGACTGTGAAGGCATCACAAACCCAGGAGATTCCCTAATTTTCCACAAAGTCATAATACAATCGCATTTGTATACAGCTAGCCATACCTGAATAATAAATGAAATAGCTATATAATAATAGCTACAATTTTGAATCCCTTCTATATGTTCACATTTTATATTCTTTGCTCTCTATATATCATCTCTTTTTTCTTTTTTTTTTTTCTATCAATTACCCCATTTGCAAGTAATGTTAAATTTAAGTGAGATCAGGTTAACTGCTAGCAAATTCAACTCTGGTCTTCCTGACGGTAAAGCCTTGGGTTTTTTCCCTCCAGGCAGCTATAACTCTTACGATTCTCAGTCAAGCTGAGTCAGTCCAGGGAAGCAGCATTACTCTTTATTCTCGTTTCAGTATTTCCCCAGGAGAAACACCACAGTTAAGTTCAGACAGAAGCTTGTGTATTACAAACCAGGGGCAGATCTCCTGCAAAAGAAAACATGGCCATGAAAAGTACTATCCCCGGTCTTCTTAGAGAAGGAGCACAAAAAATGAGGGGACGCTTCTAGTTTCCTAACATGACCCTATTGTTGTCACCTTGCTTTGAGAGGCATTTTAAGAAATTGAGTAAACAACTAACTGATAATTAAGCTCTTTCTCTGCCTGAGCAGCTGGAGTTGTAGGGCAGAGGGCTGAACTCTAGCTCTGTGGAACACACCTGCCCTGTTGTCCCACAGGCAGCCCAGAACCCACTGTTCACAAGTGCCCCACAGGTCACTGCATGCCAGGCCTAGCGCCTGGCACAAGGGATCTTAATTTGCAAGTCTCTCTTTGATGTAATCTGATACAGATGTTTGAAGGGAAAGAAAAGCGACTGGAATTGATCCAGGAGCTGCGCACCAGCCATGCACTACAAGAAGATGACAGGCTGGTGCAGAAAGCCGAGAAGCAGGCGATCCTGGCCTTACAGCGGCAGAGGAACTTGCATGAGCACAAGGTTCTCTCCTTTTCCTTCTTGTTATGTTTTCTCCCTTCATTTTTATTATTGTACAAGCAACATTACAATAATAATAAACGAAACACCCCCATAATCCCATCACTCTAACACAGCATTTTAAAAAAGTTGAACATGGTGTGCCCTCCCTGAATTGAATATTTTCTTTATTTGAAAAAAAAGAAATAAAAAGAAAAAACACCCACATTTGGAAAAGGTTGCCCCTCCCATTTGTCTTAAGTATTTGATGACTCTACTATATTTCAGTGGGAGTTTAGCATAATAAGTAATAAAAGCAAGAAGAAAGAAAGTGAGAAATGAGAATTATTTTAAACATCAGCATTTATTTATGAGTTTTGGAGCTGTACATAGCTCATGCTGGTTAAACTGCTTATTAAATATGCTAACATGCTGTGATAGTCTGTGACCTCTAAGCTCCATGGCTTGTGACAACAGCTGGTAATTGAGCTCTAACCCAGTAACTGTAAATGGTTTCCTGTTCTCTTCCGGGATTTGTCTATATAGACACAGTTTTTAAGGTTGTTGACTACAATGTAGGTACACTTTTGCTATCTCTCCCACTTTCTGTAAATCAGTGTGAAAAAGAATCAATTTTCAAAGTTTAGTGTTATCAGAGAGTAAACTTACAGCAAAGTTATTATGACCCACTTTTAGTAATACACATAACTCTTACATAAAAAGTAAGAGCTCAGAAATGAGCACTTTATTCCTTGTGCCTGACAGCAGGACTGTAGATGGTCGCTGCACTTGTGGGGCTCGTGTGGGAAAGAGGAAGAAAGCCAGAGGCTGTGAGACTGACAGAGGAACCAGAGAAAGAAGAGAGTGTGGACCCTGGAGTCTCTGAACTGGAGGTCCGAGAGTGCTGGAAATGAAGAAGACTGGGCTGCACTTCTCTTTTGATAGGGAGCACAATGCCCTGAAGTACCAGGTCCTGGGACCTGGATGGAAAAATGCCCTCCATGGCCCTTCAAGGTTTCTGATCAGAGACTTCAGCAGATGACAGGGTTTTCAACACATCTGTCATTTAGTGGATACGTACTTGATGGATATCACGTCAGCTGAGAGCTAAGGGAGGGGTTCATGGGAGAGCTGTCACTTCACCTGCTTACCTTCAGCTGTGCTAGATACACCAGTGGTGCGCAGGGGCCTGAGGGAGTGGGCACCTCGTGCGTTACATATAGCGATAGAGATGCTGAACTTCCTTCCTCCTTCTCTTCTATTTTCTGTGGAAAGCAGCCCAGAAAATGCACACTTCCCAATGATGTATTACACCACATGGCATGGCCCCATCAGAATGACCTTCCTAAATATTTTTACCTAATTTTCAAATGAGATTAAGCATACCTGAGCATACCCAAATTTCTTGCTGAGGGAGGAGGCTAGACATGAACAGGTAATCATCTTGGGATTTTAAAGGTTGCGTCTGCCCCCTAAGTGAGGGAGCTTGTGATCCCCAGAGACAAGGAGGAAATCCATTTGTGATCTCTGGGCTGAGTGACCACCATTTATAAATGTAAGGGGAGGGAGGCACTCTTAGTCTTGCCCTTTCTTCCCGTGTCTCCTATTATATAAGCAAAGCCGAACTTAGTGGTTAGAAAGTATGTGTGGCTCCGGGCATGGGTAAGGATGAGGATGAGAGCGTTAGGCTAACAGCTACACTGGAGTTACAGTCTCACCCAGCAGCCATCCCAACTTTGAGACTGCCTTTGTGCGGTGTCCTTCTCTCAGACACAGACCCGAGGGGGGCTGAGCACAAGGAGAGCTGTCAGTGTCACAGTAGCAAATGCCTGGGAGAAGGGCTCTTTCCTTATGCCTAAGGATGGGAGAAGGGAACAGGATGAAATTGCATAGGGTACAATCTTCTTAAACATTTTTATTCTCCAAAGCCAGCACAGAGGGATCCATAACCAGACACTGTGACTTATTCCTGGCCAGAAGTCCAGGCCTCTATTTTACCTCAGTGATTACACAGACATATAGGTTTTTCCTGCTCTGTTTCAAAGATAGTTCTTAATGACTTTGAAGTTTTTTAAAAGAGTAGGAAGTACCATAGCTTTCTACTTTTATGTTATTCAAGATTTTTAAATTCCCCAAATTAGTATTAAAGGATCAAGTACTAAAAAGTTAAAGGGTATCATGAGTCAATTTCTAGGACATTCTATTTTATTGAACTTCAGTGTTATCTTTTATTTAAAACCTTCACATTTCCCTTCATTTCTGGAAAGACACAAACACTTTACCTTCTGGATAAAGTTGAAAGAAAAAACAGCATTGATATGTGGATGCTAGCTGAAATGTTTTGCTAAATCCTCTCCATGATTTGAGGTCTATAATCAATTCATTGACTGAGCAATCTACTTTCTCAGGTCTGGTTTGTATCGTAAGTTTTTACAGTAAGAACCCTTTGGATGCAGCCAGTCTAGAGCTAATATTCCTTATAAAAACTCAGTGCATTCTGAAACGTAAGTGGCTGTCAAGCATACTGGGGTAGCCAAACATCCTTTATCCCTTCAGGGATAAGCATCTACCCCTTAGGAATCGCCATCCTTCGTGGAATATGTATCCTTAAAATTATATTATTACTTCTAAGGTGTTGCTGGTTGAAAACCATTTGGCTGGGCTGGAAGGAAGGGTGCTGGCAGATATGTTTGACTTCTTGTCCAAGGAGCTGGTGAGGCTGCAGGAAGAGAGGAGGATCCACGCCTTTGCCATGCTGGCCGAGAGGCAACGGAGGATGCGAGAGGCCCAAGAGAGTGGTCGGCGGCAGGTGGAGCAAAGGCGCCTCCGCGAGGAGGACGAGATATTTAAGGAGGCAAGTGGGAGCAGCCGGGTGTCTAGAAGCTGTTTTTGAGGAGCCGAGTCAAACCAAAGCAAACTCAGGATACGAAATGCATTTGTTGGTTGTTTTTCAGTATATTCAGGAAATAGGTTTTGAGTCCCTACTATATGCCAGGCACTGTGCAGAGGGACCGTGGGATACTTCGGAGAGGAACAACTAGACATGAGCCCTTCTCTCCTACAGTTTAAATACTATATAACATGCCAATAGGTAAACTTAGAAAACATAAAAAGTTTAATAGGAGAAGGACACAAATAGGACCCAGTGACACATTTTGAACAGGTTACTCTGTTGGAGGGAGGACAGGGTGGAAAGGAGAAATGGGTTCAGCCAGAGTGAGAACAGGGAGAAGTCACTGTGACTTCCAGGTTCCAGCTTAAGCAACGAGGAGGATGGTGGTACTATTTTCTGAGGTGAGAAAGCTGAGAGTGGCAGAGGTTTGGGGGAGAGGTGGAATGAGGACTTTGGTTTATATTAAGTTTGAGATTTAAGCCGCTCTTTCCGAGGATGGATGTTCAAGATGCTGTTTCAGCTAATGGATATACAGGATGGAATTCAGAAGAGAGGTTTTGGCTAAAGTTAAAAACTTGGGAGTTAGAGTTACAGGTTGGCCAATTAGAATTCTGACCAGAGCACAGTGGATGTGAAATTCCAAAGTGACCGAGATGCAAATCCAGAGGAAATTGGAGGAGCATTTATGTCTCAAAGCACTGGCACCCTCATCAAAATGTGAAAGCTCAGGTGTCAACAATGGGGGTGATTTGTGAGGAAGAGTCCTTCAGAGAGGGCTATGCTGTGACCGGTACTGCCCCCACAAACACACGCAGAGGTTCACGGGGGTACTTCCCCTTTCCTACAGTCACTGGCCAGCTGCGGAGGTGTTCTTTCAGTTAGGGGTCTGACCCTCTAGGAGGGGAGAGGAGGGCGGCTGGGCTGGCGGGCTGCTCTGGGGGTGGTGCGGGAGAGGTTGCGTGGGCGGCTGGCATGGCCAGAATGTGCCAAGGCAAAGGCTGTGGGACTTTCCCCTGGGAAAGAGAGAAAGAGCCACCCTGGAACTTCAAAAAATCCCTGCCCAGGATGGCTGTCTGAACTGGATATGTGGATACTTTTGAGCTTCTCAATTAAAAAAAAAAAAGCTACATCAATTTGAGGACTTTTTATTTAATCTGAGATTTTAAGGATTTACCTGATTTTCATAGAATTAGGGTTGATACATGACAAATACTTGGTGTGTGTGTGTGTTTAAAATTTTGATTAAATTAAACAGATTGCCCTCCCCCTGTACAACTTAAGAAGTTTTCAGTTATATATTGTCAAGTTCAGTATTTTAATTAGAGTGGCAGATCTTTTACAATGTGTAACAGCCTATAATAATTCATATGCAAGCTTCCCACCATCCCAACAGGTTTTGCTCCAGAAAGAGTTACTGAGATTTAGAAATTGCTAGCAAACAAGAACTTACTTTCCCCTATCTAATATCACTAAGGAAAAACCAGCTGGGATGGAAAGAACCAACTGCGAGTGACAAAAAAAGGAAAGAGACTGAGAAACCACTCACTGTGCTCCAAAATGCAGACAGGAATAAGCTGGTAAAAGGCTTCTAGGAAGGTATACTCTAAATGGGAATGACCCCAGGAAATGCTGGCTGAGCCTCAGAAGGGCAAGAAAGGTTAAGGTAACCCTTCCAGCCTGATGTAAGGCTCATTTATGTAAGGAATGTATCCACCAACAGACCCCAGATTCAAATGCCATCCATCATTTAAATTCCCAGTCTCCCTTCAATTGACCTTTTTAAAGATACATACACTTGCACATAAATACACCAAAAGACAGAAATGTATACATTAAAGAAATTCCCAGGAAATAATATATATTGAGAAACAGATACAGAAGGTCATAAACTCATATATAAATGCATACATACTTTTGCATGCAAATACGCAAAGATATAGTGACAAACGTACTCTACTGTGCACAATATCAGCAAAGACATGGAGGAACACACATAGACATATATAGTTCCTTATTCACTCATGCATGTACAAGCAAAGAGGTGTCCAGAAACTTACACATTTAAATAAAGGTGTGTGGACTTCCGGGAAGATGGCGGCATGAGCAGGGCAGCAGAAATCTCCTCCCAACACTATATTTATCTATGAAAATACAGCAAATACAACTATTCCTAAAAGAGAGACCAGAATACACAGGAAAGCGCACAGCGTGCAGCTACACCCGAGAGGACTCGGCACCCCAAGAGGCGGGTAAGATAGGGAGGCGCGACCCGGCAGGACCCAAGCACTCACCCACCCCAGTGCACCGGTGGTAGGAGAGGATTCAGAGATGGGAGGGAGTGGAAGTACACCCCGTGAAATAACCAGTCCCGGTGATCTGTGGGGGGAGTGCTGACACACATCGTGCGGTGTAGCAGAGATTGGAGAGACCGAAGGTGCAGGATGTGAGTGTGGAACGTGCCAGGGTGCTTGCAGCCGGCTCTGGGGAAGGAAAAAGAAAAGCGCGCACTTTCTTCACCGGTCTTAAAGAGACAGGAGCGCAGCGGAGGAGCTGGATCGTCCTGGCACACTCAGCCCAGCAG
Organism: Smutsia gigantea; assembly: GCA_032199065.1. Classification (NCBI taxonomy): domain Eukaryota; kingdom Metazoa; phylum Chordata; class Mammalia; order Pholidota; family Manidae; genus Smutsia; species Smutsia gigantea. Next base: position 16,868 of record JAVSCE010009925.1, read on the forward strand.
GGTGGGAGTCCTGGGGAGTTTTGGTCCACTTAGCTGGCGACTGGGAAAGGGTGGCCGCACTTAGACTTCCCAAAGAGATCAACAGCCTTCAATTCGTTCCCACCCCGGCCAGAGCGATAAAGGACCCTGCGGAGTGGCGCAGCCACGGCTGCGGAATAGTGGGGCAACAGCGCCACCTACAGCATCCCCACAGAATCTACTCCCGGTGGGCGTTTTTGTTTTTTGTTTTTTGTTTTTCCTTTTCTTTCTTTTTTTTCGTTTTTTTCTTTCTTTTTTCTTTTTTTTCTCTTTTTAAAGTCTTAAAGAGCCCAGCTGACATACGTGGCAACTACCAGTGACCACTTCTATAGCCATGAAGAGACAGAGGAATATGGTACAGACAAAGATCACCCAGACCCAGACAGCACCTGAGAGGGAACCTGAAGGGATGGAAATGCACAGTCTTTCTGAAAAAGAATTCAGAATAAAAGTCATAACCATGCTGATGGATCTACAGAGAACTGTGCAAGAGCTGAGGGAGGAAGTGAGGGAAGTGAGGAAAGACAATGCAGAAATCAGACAAGCGATCGATGGGCTTAATAGCAGACTGGATGAGATGCAAGAGACTGTTAATGCAATAGAAATCAGAGAACAGGAATACAGAGAAGCTGAGGCAGAGAGAGATAAAAGGATCTCTAGGAATGAAAGAATACTAAGAGAACTGCGTGACCAATCCAAACGGAACAATATTCACATTATAGGAGTACCAGAGAAAGGAGAGAGATAAAAAGGGATAGAAAGTGTCTTTGAAGAAATAATTACTGAAAACTTTCCCTCGCTGGGGAAGGAAATAGTCTCGCAGTCCACGGAAGCCCACAGATCTCCCAACACAAGGGACCCAAGGAAGACAACAACAAGACACATAATAATTAAGATGGCAAAGATCAAAGATAAAGACAGAGTATTAAAGGCAGCTAGAGAGAGAAAAAAGATCACCTACAAAGCAAAACCCATCAGACTATCATCAGACTTCTCAACAAAAACCTTACAGGCCAGAAGAGAATGGCATGATATATTTAACGTTATGAAACAGAAGGGCCTCGAACCAAGAATATTCTATCCAGCATGATTATCATTTAAATATGACAGAGGGATTAAACAATTTCCAGACAAAAGAAAGTTGAGAGAGTTTGCCTCTCATAAACCACAACTACAGCATATCTTAAAGGACTGCTCTAGAGGGAAGCACCCCTAAGGCTAAAAAGATGTCACCAGAGAAAATAAAATCATAGCAAAGAAAGCAGACCATCCAAATACTAACTAAAGGCAAAGAATAAAACACTTAGTATAAAAAGAATGGAGGAGGAAGAATAAGAAGGGAGAGAAATAAAGAAACATCAGGAGGTGTTTACAATAACTTAACAAGAAAGTTAAGTTAGATTGTTAGATAGTAAAGAAGCAACCCTTGAACCTTTGGTAACCACGAATCTAAAGCCAGCAATGGCAATAAGTACATATCTATCGATAATCACCCTAAATGTAAATGGACTTAATGCACCAATCAAAGGACACACAGTAACAGAATGGATAAAGAAGCAAGACCCATGTATATGCTGCTTACAAGAGACTCACCTCAAACCCAAAGATATACACAGACTAAAAGTGAAGGGATGGAAAAAGATATTTCATGCAAACAACAAAGAGAAAAAAGCAGGTGTTGCAGTACTTGTAGCAGACAAAATAGACTTCAAAACGAAGACAGTAGCAAGAGATAAAGAAGGACATTATATAATGATAAAGGGGTCAGTCCAACAAGAAGATATAACCATTATAAATATGTATGCACACAACACAGGAGCGCCAGCATATGTGAAACAAGTACTAAAAGAATTAAAGGAGGAAATAGACAGCAATGCATTCATTTTAGGACACTTCAACACACCACTCACTCCAAAGGACAGATCAACCAGACAGAAAATAAGTAAAGACACAGAGGCACTGAACAACACACTAGAACAGATGGACCTAACAGACATCTACAGAACTCTACACCCAAAAGCAACAGGATACACATTCTTCTCAAGTGCACATGGAACATTTTCCAGAATAGACCACATACTAGGCCACAAAAAGAACCTCAGTAATTTCAAAAATATTGAAATCTTACCAACCAACTTCTCAGATCACCAAGGTATAAAACTAGAAATAAATTTTAGAAAGAAATCAAAAAGGCTCACAAATACATGGAGACTTAACAACACTCTCCTAATTAATCAATGGGTTAACGACCAAATCAAAACAGAAATCAAAGAATATATGGAGACTAATGACAACAACAACACAAAGCCACAACTTCCGTGGGACGCAGCAAAGGCAGTTCTAAGAGGAAAGTATATTGCAATCGAGGCCTATTTAAAGAAGGAAGAACATTCCCAAATGAATAGTCTAAAGACACAATTACTGAAATTGGAAAAAGAAGAACAAATGAGGCCCAAAGTCACCAGAAGGAGGGACATAATAAAGATCAGAGAAGAAATAAATAAAATTGAGAAGAATAAAACAATAGAAAAAAATCAATGAAACCAAGAGATGGTTCTTTGAAAAAATAAACAAAATAGATAAACCCCTAGCCAGACTCATTAAGAGAAAAGGAGAATCTACACAAATAAACAGAATCAGAAATGAGAAAGGAAAAATCGTGACGGACCCCACAGAAATACAAAGAATTATAAGAGAATATTATGAGAATCTATATGCTAACAAGCTGGAAAACATAGAAGAAATGGACAACTTCTTAGAAAAATACAACCTTCCAAGACTGACTAAGCAAGAAACAGAAAAACCAAACAGACCAATCACCAGCAATGAAATTGAATCGGTAATCAAAAAGCTACCCAAGAACAAAACCCCCGGACCAGATGGATTCACCTCTGAATTCTACCAGACATATAGAGAAGAAATAACACCCATTCTCCTTAAAGTTTTCCAAAAAATAGAAGAGGAGGGAATACTTCCAAACTCATTCTATGTAGCCAGCATCATTCTAATACCAAAACCTGGCAAAGACCTCACCAAAAAAGAAAATTACAGACCGATATCCCTGATGAACGTAGATGCAAAAATACTCAACAAAATATTAGCAAACCGAATTCAAAAATACATCAAGAGGATCATACACCATGATCAAGTGGGATTCATCCCAGGGATGCAAGGATGGTACAACATTCGAAAATCCATCAACATCATCCACCACATCAACAAAAAGAAGAACAAAAACCACATGATCATCTCCATAGATGCTGAAAAAGCATTTGACAAAATTCAGCATCCATTCATGATTAAAACTCTCAACAAAATGGGTATAGAGGGCAAGTACCTCAACATCATAAAGGCCATATATGACAAACCCACAGCTAACATCATACTTAACAGTGAGAAGCTGAAAGCTTTTAATCTAAGATCGGGAACAAGACAGGGATACCCACTCTCTCCACTGTTATTCAACATAGTACTGGAGGTCCTAGCCACGGCAATCAGACAAAAGAAAAACATGCAAGGCATGCAGATTGGTAAAGAAGAAGTCAAATTGTCACTATTTGCAGATGACATGATATTGTACATAAAAAACCCTAAAGACTCCACTCCAAAACTACTAGAACTAATATACGAATTCAGCAAAGTTGCAGGAAACAAAATTAACACACAGAAATCTGTTGCTTTCCTATACACTAATGATGAACAAACAGAAAGAGAAATCAGTAAAACAATTCCATTCACAATTGCATCAAAAGAATAAAATACCTAGGAATAAACCTAATGAAGGAAGTGAAAGACCTGTAGTCTGAAAACTACAAGACATTCCGAAGAGAAATTAAAGAGGACACTAACAAATGGAAATGCATCCCATGCTCTTGGCTAGGAAGAATAAATATTGTCAAAATGGCTATACTACCTAAAGCAATCTACAGATTCAATGCAATCCCTATCAAACTACCAACAGCTTTCTTCAATGAACTGGAACAAATAATTCTAAAATTCATATGGAACCACAAAAGACCCCGAATAGCCAAGGCAATCCTGAGAAGGAGGAATAAAACAGGGGGAATTACGCTCCCTGACTTCAAGCTCTACTACCAAGCCAAAGTATTCAAGACAATTTGGTATTGGCACAAAAACAGACCCACAGACCAGTGGAACAGAATAGAAAATCCAAACATTAACCCAAACATATACAGTCAATCAATATTTGATAAAGGAGCCTTGGATATACAATGGGGAGATGACAGCCTCTTCAGCAGCTGGTGTTGGAAAAACTGGACAGCTGCATGTAAGAGAATGAAACTGGACTACTGTCTAGCCCCATACACAAAGGTAAACTCAAGGTGGATCAAAGACCTGAATGTAAGTCGTGAAACCATAAATCTCTTAGAAAAAAACATAGGCAAAATCTCTTGGACATAAACATGAGCGACTTCTTCATCCACACATCTCCTCGGGCAAGGGAAACAAAAGCAAAAATGAACAAGTGGGAGTATATTAAGCTGAAAAGCTTCTGTACAGCAAAGGACACCATCAATAGAACCAAAAGAGATCTTACAGTATGCGAGAATATATTCATAAATGACATATGTGATAAAGGGTTGACATCCAAAATATATAAAGAACTCACTCACCTTAACAAACGAAAAGCAAATAATCCAATTAAGAAATGGGCAGAGGACATGAATAGACAGTTTTCTAAAGAAGAAATTCAGATGGCCAATAGGCACATGAAAAGATGCTCCACATCGCTAATCATCAGAGAAATGCAGATTAAAACCACAATGAGATATCACCTCACACTAGTGAGGATGGCCAACATCCAAAACACAAACAACAACAAATGTTGGCGAGGATGTGGAGAAAAGGGAACCCTCCTACACTGCTGGTGGGACTGCAAATTAGTTCAACCATTGTGGAAAGCAGTATGGAGGTTCCTCAAAAAACTCAAAATAGAAATACCGTTTGACCCAGGAATTCCACTCCTAGGAATTTACCCTAAGACTGCAGCAGCCCAGTTTGAAAAAGACATCTGCATCCCTATGTTTATCACAGCACTATTTATAATAGCCAAGAAATGGAAGCCACCTAAGTGTCCATCAGTAGATGAATGGATAAAGAAGAGGTGGTACATATACACAATGGAATATTATTCAGCCATAAGAAGAAAACAAATCGTACCATTTGCAACAACATGGATGGAGCTAGAGGGTATTATGCTCAGTGAAATAAGCCAAGCCGAAAAAGACAAGTATCAAATGATTTCACTCATATGTGGAGTATAAGAACAAAGGAAAAATACTGAAGGAACAAAACAGCAACAGACTCACAGAACCCAAGAACAGACTAATAGTTACCAAAGGGAAAGGGACTGGGGAAGATGGGTGGGAAGGGAGGGATAAGAGGGAAAAAGGGGCATTACGATTAACAGACGTAATGTTGGGGGGGCACGGGGAGGGCTGTACAACTCAGAGAAGACAAGTTGTGATTCTATAGCATCCCACTATGCTGATGGACAGTAAGTGTAATGGGGTCCGTGGCGGGGACCTGATGAAGGGGTAGTTTAGTAACCATAATATTGCACATGTAATTGTAGATAAATGATACCAAATAAATTATATAAAAAAATTAAAACTCTGCAAGATGAAAAATAAAAATAAAGGTATGTAAAGTACATATATTGTATATAGAGAGTCCATATAATATACACACAAGAACACATATTGCCAGAGGTGGACCACATTAAACTTCCCACCTCTGCACATTGGGATTCATCTGTCTAACTGTGCCATATAGGTGCGACTTGCTTCCTGAATAAGTCTGTGGGCTCCCTAACAGACATAATAGACATGAGCGAATATATTTTGGTTGCTTGCTTGCTTGATTGATACTATATTAATCTGGTCATTGGGTTTCTCCCATAAGGAAGATACAGGAATTCAAGGTTGTGGACTTGGTGTTTCACAGGTAGATATATAGTAAACATTACTTAGCTGGAGTCCTGCTGCAGTGCCAAGCAGGAGACAGGTGCTGAGCTGCTACCAAGTCCCAGGCTGCTACCAAGTCTCAGGTACAAAGAAATATTCAGACATGAAATAGAAAAGTACAAAGGATCAAAATCTGTTCAGACAGAATGCCTGCAAACCTCACCACACTCGATGTTTATGATGCTACCTGTCAAACAGGCAACACTAAGCTATACTGTTTATGGTGGCATATGTGGGGAGCAAAACTATAAAGAAAAGATAGTATTTGTCATAAGATCATGAGAGTGGGAAGGGGCTCTGATCAGAAAGAGCCACAGCACCTGCTGGGATACCAGCAGTGGCCCCATGAGTACTGGCTTTACCCCAAATGATTACACTGTACGTTTATGCACTTTGCACTTTTTAAATGTGCATTCTATTTCACAATTTCAAGAAAGCTTTAAAAAGCAGCAGGCTGGGCTGACATGATAGTTCAAGAAATCCATCAGAGACCCAGGATCCTTTTAGCTTTCTGCCTGTCTGTCCTTAAGGCATGGCCTTCATGGTCATTTAAGATGACTTCCAGTTCTTTGGCATTATGTCCCCATGAAATGAGAAATGAATAGGGAAAAAAGCTAGGTCTCTCCCTCTAAGGGTCTTTTCTGGGATGTGCACAGAATTCTGTATGTGTTCCTTTGGCCAGAGCTATGAGTACTAGGAAATGTAGTCTTTATTCTAGGCACCTGTTGGCTTAGCTAAACTCCAAGGGCTCTGTTATAATAGAGAAAGGACATTGAGAAATGCCATAGTTAGGTGGTTGACCAAGTCACACTACTGGTAAGAATAAAGCCAGGATCTAAAACAGTGTATTGACTCTGAAGCCCATGATCTTTCTGCAGTGTTTTGTTGCCCACCCCTGACTAAGACCATAATTCTAAAATGGGCTAGATGAGTGGGAGCTGCTCAGAATGGATAGGCAGGTAGGTTAGACTGGCGAGCTAGTAAAGAAAAGGAATGATCAGTGAGGAACAAATAGATGGGCTAAAAAAAAGGTCAACCAATGTGCATTTCTTCACTTTATGATTTTTTTTAAACTTGTGTACAGTAGTATTCCTATTCCTAGTAACTCAGGTGTTTTTGTTTTTTTGCAGGTGATTAAAGTTCACAAAGGTACGGTAACTTCCTATCTGGAAGACTTAATACTGAATACTGAAGAGAATACGGCAGACGAGCAAGCCAGGGCAGAAATTGAGAAGATGGCTGAGGAAATCAATGACATTGCTTATGAAATGGAAAGCCGGTGTGTATCAAGAAAATACTTGTTTGCTGTTTACTCATATGTATTTTTCAAGAGCTTAAGATTTCACCCCCAGGGAAAAACAAATATGAACCTGATACGTCAGTGAACATTGTTTAATTAGCATAACTCTTTAGAAACCAACATGCCTATACCCGTATGATAGGAGCATCGGGAAGAGAATTTTTCAGTTTTCCTCTGCAATCTGGATCACTTTCATACTATCACTTTTAGAATACCACAAAGTATGAAAGCAAAGTTTACAGCAGCAATCCTGTGAATAAGTGTGTGCAACATTGCTTGGATTTTGCCCCAAGGTTTTTGGCTTCCATGTGTAAGTTGTATCTAACATTCCCTTCCTGGTCGGCAGGGTAAGTGAAAGACAGGGCCAAATCAAACTTTCATGGAGTTAACCAAGGTCACCAGGAATGAAATATTTCAAATGACTTACTTAGTCAAGGAAAAGATGACGGTGGGATTTGAGCAGTGGAGTTCCTTACACAGACAAGGAAGATCTAAGTATAAATCAGCAGCTCAAGTTAGACAACAAAGGAAACAGTTTAATTCATTTTTTACTTTTTAGTCGAACTCACCTTCAGTCAGAGGAAATTGTCGCTGAGTTGGTTTATAGTTTCCTAATCCCAGAGGTGCAAAAAGACTTTGTCAAAGAAAAAGGTAAGCCAATGTAAATGCTTCACTTGGTGATTTTTAAAAGATATAAACTGTTTTTAGTATCCCACAGGATTAAAACTAAGCAGAGGTCTGGTGCCAATTCTGAAAGTTTTCTCTTTTCAGAGCTTGTCAAGTTCTCTTCATGGCGTCTGATTCCAGAATATATGCATGTCTAGTATAGATAGATAGATAGGTAGATAGATAGATAGATAGATAGATAGATAGATAGATAGATAGATAGATAGATAAGATAGATAGATGGGTGCAGTTCTAGTAAGTTGAAGAGAGTATCAAAATCCAAACCTTCTTTAAGAGGAAATTCCCACATTCCCAGTAGAGGTGTATTTTGTGATTTGATTTTTTAAAAAACACAAAGTTGAGATTATGCAGGATTTTCAAACCATAGCAGGCTTTTGGAGGTAGGGCATGGGCAAGGACGCTGTTGGAAAGCTGGGATGTTTGAAGGGACTAAGTCTGCCCACTGCTCTGACTGTGCCGCAAATATCTTCTGTTTCTGCCAGCACTGAATCTTCACTTACATTTGTCAAAAGTAGCATGTTTTTGAAGATTGATGCTTTTAGTCAGTAGGGAAGGAGAAAAAAAAAGTCTTAAAAAATTAATATTCTAGAGCCATCAGATGATTGGTGACAAACCTGATCTCAGAGGAAGCGGTACAACCAGAAGATCAATATTTAAGTGAAATAACAGCTTGGAAGGTCTCAGAGTTATGCAGGGAATTCTGGACAGGTTTAAAAGAAGTATAGTGTTTCAGATCATTTAATCAGGGATAAAAGAATGGTGGAGTCTAGTGCATTTGAAGAGAATGAAGTAATATCTTACTTTCCCACTGCCGATTGTACTGTAATTTTTAAAACAATACCCTCTAGCGACAAGCTTTTAATTTGTTTCCAGTGTGCTTTCCTATAACTAGCAGTGCTGCAATCAATATATTTAATATGCATGCTGGTCATGCTTCTGAGAGTAAAATCCTAGCAGTACAATGCTGGAAACATTATGTACATTTTACATTTGATAGATACTCCCAGATAGCCCCCACAAAAAGATTGTTCTGGTTCATACTCTCATCAACAGTGTAAAACAGTGCCTATACCAACAAAATTCATTTTCAGATCACATAACAAATATTTCTGTGTCACCTTACATTATAAAAGGGATCTTAGATCCTTAAGAAAATATGCAACTCCTTTCTGTTTCTTCTAGGTCCAAAGGGAGGTCAGCTTGCTTCAGATCAGTTCCGCTGGAGGGAATTGAAGGAGGGGGCCAGATAGTGTGTTTAATAGTTACTAGTTTGTAGCTGTCTTCCCCAGCTTCTCCTGGCTCGGAGGGGAAGGAGCTGGAGAGGTGAGGGGGGGACTTGAGCTGAAGGAATCCAGCAGGCCTCCAATGGGGCGAGCTGAGCAAGTCCTTAGCCTCTTCTCTTTATATGCGTTCCAAATCAAGAAAGCCACATTGACAGGGAAATCACACTAGGATCTTTTGTTCTCTGTTTAAATAAGCAAGCCATATGAATAATATGTACTCTTTATCCCAAATTAAGATAATATTATATATAGACCATTTTGAGACATCTCATTGTTTTTAAAAGCTGACAAGTTGGAAAGACCTTGAGGATACCTGTATATAGATGTAAAATAACAGTAAATACAAAATTTTAAATGTATGCTAACTTTCAGTCAATGTACTGAGCATTTTAAAAATACCTATCTCAATTTCTTAAAACAGCTATAGGTGTTCTTATTTTTCAGTTTAAGGAAATTAGTGCTTAGAGACATATGACTTGCAGATTTGAACCGTGGTCTTTGTAGCTCCAAAGTCTGCATTCTTCAACCATACTACTGTGAAGTGCTTTAGGTTGCTGGGTGATTTACCCTATATAAACTAGCTGACTCCTGAATAGCACAGATTCCACAGTAATTTTTACTGTCTCTTACTAGCTGTATAACTTTGGACAAATTACCTAATCTCTCAGTGTCTGTTTCCTCTTCTGAAAACAGGGGTATTAATAATCCTCTCTTTTAGGATTGTGGGGTGTTTTAAGTGAGTAATTATATGCCAGCTGCTTAAAACTGGGTGGCACAAATTAAGGAAAAATGCTAACTGCTAACATCAACATGATGATTACTTCTTTCCAAGGGAAATGGGTTGCTTGGCACACTAGGCCCGGATAATAAATAGTCTTAGAATATGGAACTAGAGCCACCTTCTACAGCCATGAGCTCAGAAACTCATCACCAATCAAGAATACCCTCCATATGAGGTATAAGGCTCAAAGAGAAGTATGAGACAAGATCTTTACCTTCAGGACATTTACAATTTAGGTTTAAAAATTCACACGAAGTGCTCCAATGCTGAATGGGTTTGTCCAAACGTGGTAATGGTTAAGTGTGGACTGATGCAGTCAGAGGAGACTTCCTAGAGGAGCTGGGGCTTGGGTTGGGCTTTGCAGAAAGGGTAGGATTTGGGGCGCAGGCATTCCAGGCAAGGGAGGCCGCTGAGGGTGGAATGGAGGCAAGCCTGGCGGGAGAAGTATGCCCGGACTGAACCAGCCCGTGGGAACAGGGGGCCTAGCAACAGTAAGCTTCGAGTTTGGTTTCCTTTGGACGGTGTCCTTCTAAAACAGAGCGGGTCATTTATAATTAACCTAATTGGCCTTAAGCAAGAGAATATGTGTTTTGCAAAATTATCATTTCTGTAATACCTCTTTCGAAAACCTTTGGAAATGCTTTTGTTCAGACTGTCCTAGTAAAACTCTCCTTCGCTTTGGCACAGTGAGGACCGCCCAGCGGAAGCATATCCTTGCGGCGCACGAGGTCATCCACAGGCACACGGAAGCCATGGTCCGAAGGGAGTTTGCTGAGAAGCAGTCAGATGAAGTCTCAGACGCTGACGAGTTACTTGAGAAAGAAACGCAAGATGAGTGAAACAGCGCAGGTGAGTTTGATTTTTCATCTGGAAGGAAGTAGGGGACGAAAAGCAGTGCCGCGCAGCTTTGTGCCAGATGCTAGCTGTCCTAATGGGAAAAGACTGTTGTTTAAGAAAAGGAAGCACTCCCATTTCAGCTGGCACATTTCATTAGATGTGGAGCCTGCTAGTGAGTACGGCCTGTACCTTCCCCGGGGACCCTCCCAGGGTGGAGGCATTTCCTGTGCAGGTTTGGCCTGAAGGTGTGCTGGAGAGGGAGGGCACCAAGTGTAGGGGCGTGTCCGAGCCTGGCCTTCAGGAGGCGTGGACATCAGCCCGCCCTGCCGCTAACCGTATGATCCTGTGCAAATAATCTCCCCTCACTGAGGCTTACCCACGCACATGTGCCCAGGAGACCCTCTGCAGAGGATCTACGAGGACCTCAAATCGGATCATGGAAGGAAGGTTGAGATGAGGGGGCAGTTCAGAAAAAGCCCAGAGAAAACTGATAAAGGACTCTTTTAAAAATGCCAAGCTATGCCTCAAAGTTATAGTGGAAACTTTTTGTTTTTAATTAATAATGAAATAGCCTCTGAAATCATTGAATATACAAATCATGTATTTACAGGGACTGTTATATACTATCTATATAATATAAATTCAAGGACCAAAGCATTTTGCCAATCTTAATATTGTGATAAAAATTAGCCTTAATTTGGGGTAGTCATTTTTCTTACATGCAATTTAAATAAGATTAATAATTTACATGGTTTGAATTGAATACATCCTGCATATAACACCTGTTCTGTGAAATCCGGTGTGATCCGTGAAGTCAAGCCAGTGGAGTGTTAAAATTATTTTCTCTTGTATGCTTAGTGGAAAGTAAAATATATTTCATCAAAACATATGTAAAGCATACTATAGTTATAAAATATAGTTGCCAAAAAAAAAATCTAGTTACCTAGCTATAGATATTCAGCATGACAGATCAACCAATAAATTACCAAAGTATCTTCCTAATACTTTATTAAATGGTTGGAACATGGTGCTTAGTTAACCCCATACTATATATTGTTCCCTCTTCCTTCTCTCAGAAGAAAGGAGGGTAGGACAGATTTAATAATACTTAGGGAAAGGGAAAGCAGGTATGGACCACAGATTTAAAAAATACTTTTAATCAGCTTAAAGACAAAGGAAAGCGAATAAAACAGTGTGGAATTTCTGGGCAAAAATCTAGGAGAAGACAAATTCAAATAACAGGGTCTGCCATTTAGAGCCACATTTTTCTTTCTGAACGTGCAAATTCTAGAAAATGTGGCAGAAAAGCTGAGCAGTGCCTTCACCAGCTTTGCAAAATGGGGGGGACAAAAACTGGAGTCAAGATTGAGGCCCTGGTAAACTTCTGCATTTGGTTTGGGACTCCAAAAGGCTATTAGAAGTCACCATCCCTCACAAAGACCATAGTTTAGCTTCTAATTATCTGACTGACCCCAAAAAATTACAATGCCAGAAATTGCATTAAGGAGACCCTTCATTCCTGTTGCCTCAAAGAACTTACCAGAAACAAAACTTAAATTATCTTTTGAGAATGTTGACATAATCCTAGACCTCAATTTATTTTCACAATTTTTCACATACAATTTCTGGAACACAGTGAGGGATATCCAGGTTCATGCTGAGATACAACAACCTGAGCAAGCAGCAGCAGACATTACAGATAATAGAAACAGACCTAAAGTGATCCTAAATATTGGAGTTATTAGACATAGATTTTAAAATAACTATGCTTACTGCTATGGACTTCTAACCTCCAGAATTATGAGGAAATAAATTTCGGTTGTGTAAGCACCCAGTCTGTATTGTTACAACAACCCAGTGTAAGGCAGATTTTGGTACCAGGGGAGGACAGCTGCTGTAACAAATAGCTCAGCATGTGGAAGTGGCTTTGGAACTAGATGATGGGTAGATCTGGGAAGAGTTTTGAGGTACATGCTAGAAATATAGATGTTAAGGGCAATTCTGGTGAGGTCTCAGACAGAAATTTGGAATGTGTTACTGGAAACTGGAAGACATAGCAAGCAAGCAGCCTTCTACACACAAGAAGAGAGTTCTCTGTCTAAAACTGACCATGCTGGTGCCTTGATCTTGGACTTGAAAGATAAAACTATGGGAAAATAACTTTCTGTTGTTTAAGCTGCCCAGTCTATGGTATTTGATTGTGGCAGCATGCAATAAAACATATGTTCAAAGAAATGAGTGAATATTGAAATTTTCAAGAGAACTAGAAGTGATAAAAATGATATAGCAAATTTGAAGAAAATAGGAATTCTAGAATTTAAAAATACAGTAGTGAACACGAGAAACTCAGTGAATGGACTTAAGAGCAGGATAGATACAGCTCAAGAGAAAACTAGTAAATTAGAAGATAGGTCAGAAGAATTTATCTAGAATTACAGAGAGAAAGAGATAGAAACTACAGAAGAGAAGAAAGGATAGGCCAGATAACTTAATTCTTAGGAAGGGACAAAGGAGTAATAGGCATGCACCATGTTTCAAGCACTTTGACTGCTAAAAGAAGAAATGTGGGAAATCATATGAAATATGTATTTTCTAAAGCCAATGAAAGGCTCAGTGTTTAAGAATACATACTAACCCCAAGCAAAAAATATAAAATCTGTACACAGGTACATTTTAATATGATTGCTGAAAAGAAAAGAAAAAGAAATCATTAAAGCATTCAGAGAAAAATGAAGAATTACCTTCAGAAGAGCAATCCTTAAGCTGACAGTTGACTTCTCACCAGAAACAAAGCCAGAAAACAATGGAATGATATGTTCAATATGCTGAAATAGTAGAATAAAATGGATTCTATACCATGTACATATATCCTTCAAGAGGACATTGAAAGACACTTTCAGATAAACGAAACTGAGAAAATTTGTTACTAGGAGATGCCACTACAAGAAATGCTAAAGGTTGTTTTTCAAACAGAAGGAAAATTATCCTGGTTAGAAGGTTGAAGGTAAATGAAGGATTAATATGTGGATAAATATTTATTGACTGCATAAAACAATAATGAAGAATAGCCCCAATAGCAGGAGGACAGGTATACAACAAAAATGGAAGATAAGTCAGAAAGAGCACAAGTGGATTGAATTGTCCTAAGTCACTTGCATTGTTTAGGAGGAAGATAAAAGTATCACTTAACATTGTCTTTGATAATTCAAGAAAACAATCTGTAACCTCTAGGGTTACTCCTAAAGTATAGTAAAAAGATGTGGCATCTAAACTAATGGAAGAAAATGGATTAAGTAAAAAACACTCAATACAAGAAGAAGATAGGAAGGAGAGAAAAGGGAAATAAATGGAACCAAAAGCACTGAATATAATCGGAGGCATTTATCACTGCATCCTCATTAACTGCGTTATATGTAAATAGAATGCTCAAAGTCAAGGCAGGGTTTGTCAGACTGAATTTCGAAAAACTCAATTATGTGCTGTTTATAAGACATACGTAGACATTCTAAAAATACAGAATGGTTACAAATTAAGGGATAAAAAAGTGTGACAACGCCATCCACAGGAAAGCGCTGTAACTATATTAACATCAGACAAAGACAACTCTAAGGCAGCAAGTGCGACTTGAGAAAAAGAGGGACACTTCACAGAGATAAAGGTTTGATTCATTCGGAGGTATAATGAGTCACAGTTTGAATATCCCTAATGATGTGGCCTCAACCTATTTGAAGCAAAATTTAATAGAACTGCAGGAGGAATAGACGAATCCAAAATAATACTAAGAAATATTAATGTCTATGAGGAACTTATGGAGCAAGCAGAGGGAAAAAAAGCAGTAAAAAATGGGAGGTTTGAGATACATAGTTAAGAAACGTGACGTAACAGACACTTGTAGAATATTATACCTAAAAACTACAGGATGCATGTTATTCTGAAGCACACACAAAGCAAAACTGACTACATACTGTGTCACAAAGTAAGTGCCAACCATTTCAAACAGTTGAGATCATGTAAAGTGTGTTCGCTGATAAAAATGCAATGAAACTAGAAATCAATGACAAGATAATTCTGACATTTGGAAATTAAGAAATATAGGGTATAAACAATCTGTTCATTAAAGAAAGAATCAGAATAGAAATCAGAAAATACCGTGAGCTGAAAATGACAAAAGTGCTATGTATTTAATAACGTTTTGGAGTGCTGCTCATGTGGCTCTTAGGTAGAAATTTGTAGTCTTAAGGGCATTTATTTGAAAAGAAAAGATGGACATAGGGTAAGCATCCTTTTCAAGAAATTAGAAAAAGATGGCAAGTTGGATGCACAAAAGTTAAAGGAAGAAAATAGTAAAATAAAAATAACAAATTAATAAAACAAAATAGGCATGTTTTCTGAGTGTATGAAGGATGCAGTAGGTAGCTGCAACAATGAGAGAAGATAATGGATATAGTATAAACATCATAGTTTTAAAGACATTGGAGAGCTGTGGAAATAAGAGACACTAGATGAACTAAAATAGAGGAAAGAGTCCTTCCTGAGTGATCTGAGATCACTGGCCATTTTCTTCCCTGGAGAGCACTGGCCAAGTCTGGGCGCAAGCTAAGACTCAGGCTTGCCCAAGGCAGAGGGACTTCATTAAGGGAAGCAGACACTGGCGTGGCTTTACAATTTTAACTCTGTGTGGGCTAGTAAAATAGACTGGAATCTAGAGGATCCCAAAACATAAAGCCAAATTTCCCCACAGAATTTCAGCTTTTGGATTTTGGTAAATAGTCCTTTTAGATTGGAAAATAAAAATGGAAATATGTTTGAATCTTTCATGTCTTACTTAACTGTGTCAATGGGGATCTTCACACAGTTTCATGGATTTAATTTCTTGTTCCATGAATTTATTTTTGTCAGAAATCGCTGAATGTCCTGACTTGTCTTACCACACTGATGTTTGATGGTTTAGCAATGGTAACATTTTAGTGTGGTTTTTTTGAGCTCAGAACCAACATTGAGATTTTTCCTGGGTAAGGAAACTACCATTAACCACTGTTATGGAATACTGAATGGCTTTGGAAATTAGTTTTGCTGCAGATTTGGTAATATTTTTTTAATGAATCCAACCTAAAATTACAATGCAAGCCAGAACCTATTTGCAGAACTTACATTACGATAAAGCTATTTCAGTGGCACCTAGTGTTGCCTGAAACAAGTATTGGTGAGCTGGTTTATATACTCCCTCTGCTGTCAAAAGTGAAAACAAGATGCAATATTTCAATTTCTACATGTACTTGTAGTGAATTTATTTTCTAAGCTTAAACTACACTTCCAGGAGTATTTTTTTGATCTGGAAACAAGTGCAAAGGAAATTTCCATATTTCAAAGTCTATTTAACTGTGTAATGGAGGCATGTCCACCTAATGTTCATTTGGAAGTGATTAATCTGCATTGTAATGACATGATAAAAGGCAAATATCAAGAAAAGAGTCTATTGGAATTCTAAAATGCCTTCCAAGCAATAAATGTGCACAATTAAAAGCATATGCTCGTAGATTGATACCAATATTGGCAGCACGTAACTGTGTAAAGGCCATTTTCAAAGCTGAGATCGGGGGGATGCCTCACCATTACCAGATGTACATTTGCAGTTGATTTTGATTATTTGAGCTCCACATAAGCAAAATGTTATCTCCTTAATAAGAGTCCAATTCTTCTCATTAGTCAAGCTGTATTACAAAACTATAGTCAATTATTATTGCTGTATTTTGAATTTTATCAAGAAATAATTTATGAAAAATTTTCTCTCTTTGTTATTTGAGTACAAAATATCCTTGATTTTGTCTTTTGGCACACAAAGCCTAAAATACTAGCAGGCCTTTGCAGACAGTTTGTCAATTCCTATTCTACAGCAGCTAAAATTAATGAAGTAGAACTAAATACAGCAACATGGATGAGTCTCAGAAATATAATAAGCATCTCAAAAAACCAAACCCCCCAAAAATCCACAGAATGAGTCTATTTATATAAAGTTCAGAATCAGCACTAAACTACGGTGTTTAGGAATGCAGACTGAGGAGGCAGAGATATAAAGAAAAGTAAAGATGTTATTACTGTAAAAATCAAATAAAAATCAGAATAGTGATTACTTTTAGAGGGCAGAGAAGGGTTGTCATTGGGAAGGAGCAGGTGGAAGTTTATGGGGTTTCCTGACCTGGGTGGTATTTACACAGATGAATACCTCACTTTGATTCATTAAGCTGACCTTGGTTTTCTGTACTTTCCTAAATGTTTTATATTTCATAATTAACAGTTAGAAATAAGTATGCATAAATACAAACATGTATATACATGCAGCATGCCTGCAATATACACAGAATACTTCTGGGAAGATCAACAAGAAATTGGGAAGTAGCTCTTGCTAAGCATGGAAACAGGGGCTGGAAATCAAACTGGGGGAAAGAGACTTAGTTTTCTCATATTTACATCCTTTTGTAGTTTGAACTTTTTTATGCAGTACACATAGTAAGCTTTCAACTATAACTCAGTTAATGTAAAGGGTTTTTTTTTTTAAGTGCTAGAGTTGGGAAATGGAGACACTGTGAGTTAAATATTTGGGCCATGGGCTCATAAGCGGCACAGCTGGAATATGTCTGGGGCTGTCTGACCAGGGCTCTGTATAATTATAACACAGTAATTTTTTGGATGCATAGATCAGATAATGACTGTTTCTAAAAAGATGATATAACCATAAACATTTGTATTGTTTTTTTTACAGATTATGATCTTTTTTTAAAAAGACGCTGTACAAATCATCATAAAGAATTTCATAGTTTGTGCTTCTCCCAAGACGTACATCTCTGTGGCTTGTCACTGTGTGATTTATCACGAGACTATTTCTTTAAACTTCTGATAATTTTAAATGACTCATTAATAGCAGTCAGTGAAGGATCTTTATTCTCATTGGTGTTTCCTAGATGCTCTACTTCAAGAGGAAAATTTCTCATGTCTCATTTCAACATTTTGTTAACTAGAAGGATATTGGCTACTGAATCAAACAAAAAGAAATGTTACTGAGTGTTTCTTAAATAGTTTTGGTTTGCTATTCATAGTACATTGGAATTATCTACTAAAATAAAAATATGCATTCCCCATGACACTTAGCATTTCATCTCCTAGATGTATACCCAGTAGAAATGAGTGTGTACACCAACTGGCATGATAAGAAAGTTCATGGCAGTACAATTCATTATAAACCCCTAAACTGGAAACCCAAATGCCATGTACATTGGGATAGGAAACTAAACTGTATATCCATATCCATAAAATGGCACATCAACTCACCATTGGACTATAGATCTAAAAGTTATGTTCATTGGACAGCCATGGAGAGGGTGCTGTTGAAGAGCAATCTGCCTGTCCTGTGTGTTGACAAACATCGGGGTTGAATGGTTCCCTCCTCATTTGAAGATTGGTAAAAAGGAAAAACAATAAATAAATAAATAATATCAAAAAGTCAACATGAGACCCATGTAAAGAATTTACAGAAGAAAATGTATGTCACTCTGAAAACAGAATAAAAGCCTATCTAAGACAATATATCTTCCTAAAGGAAGCAAGAAAAACTTCTGAAACTATCTGCTTGGTATTTTTAATAAGAGGAGGCAAAAATAAATGGCTTCTTGGGAAATTGAAGCAGGGAATAAGAACAACAGCCAAAACACAGACAGATGCAGCTGTAAAGAAAGGAAAGGTGGCTAAGATGAAAAAATCCTAAGATGACTGCTGTCCATTTGGATGCAGTCCAAAGAGCAGAGATATCACAGGGGAGAATAAAGCAGGCAATGCTGCTGACAAACTTACTAACTCATCCGGTGCAGGCTGGGTGGGTGAGGGCAAAGAGCTGAAAATGACAAAGGGTAGCTCTGGTTGGCCAGTCCCATAGGCAGTAGGAATCTTTAAAGAAGAAACCAAAACAAATGAAATAGAAACAGTAATCAAAGTTGTAATAAAGGGTTTTTCTGAGTTGAAAAAACGTTTGATCATACAAATTTTAAAGGGCCTGTCTTGTCCTAGGAAAACTAGGGTTGGGTTAACTCTTTTCCCCCTGACAATCACTGACAAACAGAAAAGAACTGCAGAGGTAAGAAGGCAACTGGATTTTGTTTTGTTCCCTTTTATGCTAACCTGAACTAGGGAAAATTATATTATTCACAAGTAAAAAAATCAGGAACACAAAATGAAAAGAAGTTAGGCATGATGGGATAGAAGGTGGAGGGGAATACTAAACAGCAGGGAATAGCAGACTTTTTCTGTTAAAGAGCCAGACGGTAACTATTTTAGAGTTTGTAGGCCAGATAGTCTCTGTTGCAACTACTGAGCTTTGCCATTGTAGGTTGAAAGCAGCAGTGAATAACATAAAATGAATGAATGTGGCTGTGTTCTAATAAAACTGTATTTGCAAGAGCTGGAAGTCCACTGGATTTGGCCCATGAGCCATAGTTTGCCTATTCCTGCTATATAGCAATAAACTAAAGTTAAAAGCAATATCTACTTTGTAAAAGGATTTAAATGGCTTCTAATAAAGAGCATATAAGGAAATTTTAGAGTTTTCTAAAAAACTCTTAATCCTCAAGCAGTCTTCTAAAACTAAACTTTGTATTAGACAATATGCAAGGTATTGCGGAATTCTCATTAGCTAATTGAAGTCCATCAGGAGAGGAAAACTTTTCTGATACTAGCAACACTCTACTTACAATGGCTTTAGTCATAATACTCAAACTTTAATAACCTTTGCTCTTGAAAAGAAAACTTCTTGAGTGATGGGCAAAACTCATGTTTAAAGCCGTGTGATCATGGTAGCCGGAGCCGAATAGCGGATGTTAGTCTCCAACCAGTCAGTTTCTAACCAGTCAAATGAGTTTCTCCATCTCACTTGGGGAAAAGTAAGAGAGAAAATATGGATGTGCTGTCATTTCTCCTCTCCCACAAATGGGGAAGGGAGAGGAATAATGCCCCACGTTCTGTAGAATTTTGAAGTGTTGACAAGAAGGACTCCTCCTCTACCAGACAGCACAGCAGCAGCAGGAAATGTGAGTATCATGAAGAACTTCCCAGAAACGTTAACTAAAACATCTGAAGAAGGAGGTGTAGGTGTCAAATGTCGAGGAATCAGGAAGGCAAGGCCTGCAAAATTCTCAACCATGGCCACATGTTAAAACCACTGAGTACATTAAAACATTGGCTCTTGGGCCTCTTCCGGACCAATGAAGACAGAATCTTTAGAAAAACAGCCAGGCAAGGGTGATCGGTTTTTTTTCTTCAACTTCCTGAGTGATCTAATTTGCATTCAAGTTTCAGAATTTAAGGAGAAACTTTTCCCAAGTAAACTGGCCCTCCTCAACTATTTACTATTTAGAGAAACTTACCATGGAAGACTTGTCCCCAGTCTAGATTTTAGTGGTATTTTATTTCTAAAGCCCCAAGGATTCCAAAGACAAAAAAAAGTTGTGGGAGGAAACACTGATACTGGACACAATCCTAACGCCTCTACTTGCTCCGCCACGGCAGCATCGCCCGTGACTGTACTGCTTGCGTGCTCACCTCTCTAACCAGCTGGCCTGTTACCTCCGAGGGGAGGGTTAGAGCTGTGTTCTTGAGCCCACTTTTTTTATTCCTGGTGCCTTGCACAGTCTCTGGCACATGGTAATCTTTCAATAAAGTATTTATTGAATGAAATTCTACCGACTTAGTATTAGTAAAAGCAAATGTTTGTGTGGTTTTAGAGAACATTTATGATGTCTTGGTATCTTATAGTCTGCAATGAGTTTTCAAGAGCAAAATTCTAATTTATAATACTCCTTTCTAGCAAGTAAAGCTTTAACTCTTTGTGATTCAACTGGTGAGTGTTACGAAGGAACCACATATAGGCAAACCTTGGAGATATTATGGGTTTGGTTCCAGACCACCACAATAAAGTGAAGATCACAATAAAGTGAGTCAAATGAATTCTTTGGTTTCCCAGTGCATATAAAAGTTATGTTTACACTGTACTATAGTCTATTAAGAGTTCAATAACATTATGTCTTAAAAAATAATGTATATACTTCAATTAAAAAGTATTTTATTGCTAAAAAATGCTAACCACCATCTAAGATTCCAGCAAATCATAATCCCTGATCACAGATGACCATAATAAGTACAACAACAATGAAAAAAATTGAAATATTGTGAAAATTACCAAAATATGACACAATGAGCAAATGCTGCTGGGATAATGTAATCAATAGACCTGCTTGATTCGCCAAAAATCTCAATCTGTAAAAAAAAAGCAATATCTGCAAAGTGAAATAAAGCAAGTGCAATAATGTAAGTCATAAAGGGAGGGGAGGCCTTCTGTACTGCATCCTGAAAAGAGTTTATCCCACTTATTCCTGCACGAACATATTCTATGACTTAAAAAACTGACAAGTCTTAGAGAAGATGTAGAAAAGTTCTCACTGTTTTATTTCTAGTAAGGGTTAAAGATGTTATATTAAAACATAACTATAATGTCAGCTTCTAATTATGACATTGGAAAGAAGAGGTCAGCAATTATCTACTAAAAAAAGGAAGTAACTGGAAAAATTGTCAAAACATCCATTTTAAGGCACTAGAAATCTACCAGACGTGGACAAGAAATTGAAAACCTAGCAGCTTTGATGTCAGAGGGGAAAGACTTGATTTAGGGTGGAAAGGTGGGAAGAAATCTTGTGACTTTGAATGGTAAAGGTAGCAAACTCAGAAATGGACAGGGAAAAGCCACAACTTTGTTAGCCCAAAAATGTAGTCCAGGTTGGTGTGAGCAGCAGGTCGACCAGAAATGTAGTGGGGAGATCCTAAAAGAGTTGAGACAAGTTCTCCATACATCCCTGGCTGACTGGGAATACTAAAAATTAACCCAGACAAGAGAAGGAATTGAGAAATAAAACCCAGATGAGACAAATAGAAAAAGAATAGCAAAATAGTATGCCTAAACTTAACTATAACATACATCAAATATTGGATTAAACTTTGCAAATAAAAGTCACAGACAGTCAAGATAGTAAAACAAAACAAAACAAAACAAAATCCAACCATATAATGCTTGTAAGAGACATCTTTAAATATTAAAATGGAAAGAAGGATGGAAAGCAGTATGGAGGTTTCTCAAAAAACTCAAAATAGAAATACCATTTGACCCAGTAACTCCACTCCTAGGAATTTACCCTAAGAATGCAGCAGCCCAGTTTGAAAAAGACATATGCACCCCTGTGTTTATCGCAGCATATTTACAATAGCCAAGAAATGGAAGCAACCTAAGTGTCCATCAGTAAATGAATGGATAAAAAAGATGTGGTACGTATACACAATGGAATATTATTCAGCCAGAGGAAGAAAACAAACCCTACCATTTGCAACAACATGGATGGAGCTAGAGGGTATTATGCTTAGTGAAATAAGCCAGGCAGAGAAAGACAAGTATCAAATGATTTCACTCATATGTGGAGTATAAGAACAAAGAATAAACTGAAGGAACAAAACAGCAGCACACTCACAGAACCCAAGAATGGACTAACAGTTACCCAAGGGAAAGGGACTGGGGAGGATGGGTGGGAAGGGAGGGATAAGGGGGAAAAGGGAGCATTATGATTAGCACACATGGTGTAGAGGGAGGAGGCACGGGGAGGGCAATGCAACACAGAGAAGACAAGTAGTGACTCTATAGCATCTTACTATGCTGATGGACAGTGACTGTAATGGGGTATGTGATGGGACTTGATAATGGGGGGAGTCTAGTAACCATAATGTTGCTCATATAATTGTACATTAATGATGCCAAAATAAAAATAAATAAAAGTTAAAAAATGGAAAGAAGGAAAGTAAATATGTGGAAAAAGATATACCAGGAAAATATTTAACATAAGAAAACTTAAAGTGGCTTTATTAATATATTGGCCAAAGAGAAATTCAAGGCAAAGGAGTATTGCCAGAGATAAAGAAGGGTGCTTCATAAAGATAAAAGAATCAATTCACCAGGAAAACTGACAATCTTTAACTATTTATGCCACTGACAATGAGCTTTAAAATAATTGAAACAAAACTGACAGAAGTAAAGGAAGAAATATACAAATCTAAAATCAAGTTAGAGATTTAGCACTTTTCTCTCAAAAGTTGATAGAATGATTAAACAAGAAATCAATAGTTATAGAAGATTTGAACAACACTATCCACCATTTTGACCTAATACTAATCAGAACTTCAGGATACATGATCTTTTCAAGTATACATAAAACATTTGCCAAGATACACCATATCCTAGGCCATAAACAAGTCTCAGTAAATTTCAGAAGAATGAAACCTTATGGAATATGTTCTCTGGAGAAAGAAATAATTAAATAGGAAATCAAGAACAAAAAAGAAGTTAGAAAATCCATAAGCATTTGAAGATTAAACAGTACATTTCTAAATAAACTTTGGGTCAAAGAAGAAATCACAATGGAAATTAGAAAATAGGTTAACCTGAATAATTGAGAAGATGCAACATTGATACTAAAGCAGTATCAACAAATCTTAATATTTAAGAATAAAATTAATAAAAGGCATGCAAGACCTCTGCATTGAAAACTGCAAAACACCATGAAGAAAATAAATGACCTAAGGAAATGGAGATGTATAGTATGTTCATGTACTGGGCACCGAACATTGGAATATTATGATGTTGATTCTTCCCAAGTTGATCTGAAGATTCAATACATTCAAAATACCACAGGCTTTAAGTAACTTTGATAAGTTGATTTTAAAATTTATATGGGAAAGCAAAGGGCTTAGAAAAAGCCAAAACAATTTTAAGCAAAGGTTAATGGCCAGTGCCACCTGATTTCAAGACTTGTTATAAAGTTGATTTTAAGACTTGCTATAAAGACAGTATGATATTGGCATAAGGGTAGATAAATAGCTAAATGTGCAGAATAGGGGGCCCAGACCTAAGCCCATACAAATATATTAATTGATTTTTAACCTAAGGTGCTAGAACTATGTAATGAGAAAAAGAAAGTCTTCAAAAAATGGTGCTGGAACAAATGAATAAATGAAAGGGGAGAATCTTGACACCTACATCACACTAAACACAAAAATTAGTTTGGGGTGGATCTTAGAATTAAGTTCAAAGCTTAAATTATAAAGCTCCTAGAAGAAAACATGGGAGAAGGTCTTCATGACTTATCTGCACAGGACCCACAAAATACTAATCATAAAAGAAATAGACTGATGGATGCCTACAGCTCCTTCTGAGGAGAGGTCATTCACCAATATGACCAATGTGGACACAAAGCCTAATACAAAAAGGTCTTGGGCTTCTGGAATAGGCTTTTCTTATTTTATTGATCACTTTTCTCAAAAAGAAAGCTTCATAACAAGCTATCTCTATCATCTCCTTGTGCAGAGAAGGGAACTGAGACAGACACAAAGAAGTTAAGAAATGATCATTGGTGAGTTCAGAAAAATGGCAGAGTGAGCAGCTCCAAAGTCCTGCCTCTCCACAGCAACACTGAAAAACAAGCAACAGTTATAAAAACCAACTTTGCTAGAACTCTTGAAAAGATTCAAAGACTCACAGCAACCAAGAAAATGTCAACTTAAAAATGGTAGGAAGGGACTTCCGGGAAGATGGCGGTGTGAGCAGGGCGGCAGAAATCTCCTCCCAACACTATATTTATCTACGAAAACACAGAAAATACATCTATTCCTAAAAGAGAGACGAGAATACACAGGAAAGCGCACAGCGTGCAGCTACACCCGAGAGGACTCGGCACCCCAAGAGGCGGGTAAGATACGGAGCCGCGACCCGGCGGGACCCGAGCCCTCCCCCACCCCAGTGCACCGGCGGGAGGAGAGGATTCAGAGCCGGGAGGGAGTGGAAGCACACCCCGCGAAGTAGCCAGCCCCGGTGATCTGCGCGGGGAGCGCTGACCCACACTGCGCAGTGCAGCGGAGATTGGAGAGACAGAGGGGCAGGATCTGAGCGGGGAACGCGCCAGGGGGCTTGCAGCCGGCTCCGGGAAGGAAAAAAAAAGTGCGCGCTTTCCTCAGCGGTCTTAAAGAGACAGGAGCCCAGCGGAGGAGCCGGATTGCCCCAGCACACCCAGCCCAGCAGGCTGGGAGTCCTGGGGAGTTTCAGACGCCTTAGCTGGCGACTGAGGAAGCGTAGCCATACTTAACACTTCTCACTGAGATCAACAGCCTCCTATTCGTTCCCACCCCTGCCAGAGCGATAAAGGGCCCTGCGAGTGGCACAGTCACAGCTGTGGAATAGTGGGGCAATAGCGCCACCTAGAGCATTCCCACAGAATCTATGTCCGGTGGGCATTTTTGATTTGTTTTGTTTTTTGTTTTGTTTTTGTTTTTTCTTTTCTTTCTTTTTTTCTTTTTTTTTCTCTTTTATTTTTCTTCTCTTTTTAAAGTCTTAAAGAGCCCAGCTGACATACATGGCAACTATCAGTGACCAATTATATAGCCATGAAAAGACAGAGGAATATGGTTCAGACCAAAATCAACCAGACAACCCCAGAGAGGGAGTCTGAAGGGATGGAAATGCACAGCCTCCCTGAAAAAGAATTCAGAATAAAAGTCATAACCATGCTGATGGACCTACAGAGAAATGTGCAAGAGCTGAGGGAGGAAGTCAGGGAACTGAGGAAAGACAATACAGAAATCAGACAAGCGATCGACGGGCTTAACAGCAGAATGGATGAGATGCGAGAGACTGTTAATGGAATAGAAAACAGAGAACAGGAGTACAGAGCAGCTGAGGCAGAGAGAGATAAAAGGATTTCTAGGAATGAAAGAATATTAAGAGAACTGTGTGACAAATCCAAACGGAACAATATTCGCATTATAGGAGTACCAGAGGAAGAAGAGAGAGAAAAAGGGATAGAAAGTGTCTTTGAAGAAATAATTGCTGAAAACTTTCCCTCGCTGGGGAAGGAAGTAGTCTCGCAGTCCACAGAAGCTCATAGATCTCCCAACACAAGGGACCCAAGGAAGACAACACCAAGACACATAATAATTAAGATGGCAAAGATCAAAGATAAAGACAGGGTATTAAAGGCAGCTAGAGAGAGAAAAAAGATCACCTACAAAGGAAAACCCATCAGACTATCATCAGACTTCTCAACAGAAACCTTACAGGCCAGAAGAGAATGGCATGATATAGTTAATGTTATGAAACAGAAGGGCCTCGAACCAAGAATATTGTATCCAGCACGATTATCATTTAAATATGATGGAGGGATTAAACAATTTCCAGATAAACGAAAGTTGAGAGAATTTGCCTCTCATAAACCACCACTACAGGATATCTTAAATGGACTGCTCTAGATGGAAGCACACCTAAGGCTAAAAAGATGTCACCAGAGAAAATAAAATCATAGCAAAGAAAGCAGACCATCCAAATACTAACTAAAGGCAAAGAATAAAACACCTATTATAGAAAGAATGGAGGAGGAGGAATAAGAAGGGAGAGAAATAAAGAAACATCAGACTGTGTTTACAATAACTTAACAAGAAAGTTAAGTTAGATTGTTAGATAGTAAAGAAGCAACCCTTGAACCCTTGGTAACCACGAATCTAAAGCCAGCAATGGCAATAAGTACATATCTATCAATAATCACCCTAAATGTAAATGGACTGAATGCACCAATCAAAAGACACAGAGTAACAGAATGGATAAAAAAGCAAGACCCATCTATATGCTGCCTACAAGAAACTCACCTCAAATCCAAAGATATACACAGACTAAAAGTGAAGGGATGGAAAAAGATATTTCATGCAAACAACAAAGAGAAAAAAGCAGGTGTTGCAGTACTTGTATCAGACAAAATAGACTTCAAAACGAAGAAAGTAGCAAAGATAAAGAAGGACATTACATAATGATAAAGGGGTCAGTCCAACAAGAAGATATAACCATTATAAATATATATGCACCTAACACAGGAGCACCAGCATATGTGAGACAAATACTAACAGAATTAAAGGAGGAAATAGACAGCAATGCATTCATCTTAGGAGACTTCAACACACCACTCACTCCAGAGGACAGATTAACCAGACAGAAAATAAGCAAAGACACAGAGGCACTGAACAACACATTAGAACAGATGGACTTAACAGACATCTACAGAACTCTACACCCAAAAGCAACAGGATACACATTCTCCTCAAGTGCACATGGAACATTTTCCAGAATAGACCACATACTAGGCCACAAAAAGAACCTCAGTAATTTCAAAAATATTGAAATCCTACCAAGCAACTTCTCAGATCACCAAGGTATAAAACTAGAAATAAATTTTAGAAAGAAATCAAAAAGCTCACAAATACATGGAGACTTAACAACACTCTCCTAATTAATCAATGGGTTAACGACCAGATCAAAACAGAAATCAAAGAAGATATGGAGACTAATGACAACAACAACACAAAGCCACAACTTCTGTGGGACGCAGCAAAGGCAGTTCTAAGAGGAAAGTATATTGCAATCCAGGCCTATTTAAAGAAGGAAGAACATTCCCAAATGAATAGTCTAAAGACACAATTACTGAAATTGGAAACAGAAGAACAAATGAGGCCCAAAGTCACCAGAAGGAGGGACATAATAAAGATTAGAGAAGAAATAAATAAAATTGAGAAGAATAAACAATAGAAAAAATCAATAAAACCAAGAGCTGGTTCTTTTAAAAAAATAAACAAAATAGATAAACCCCTAGCCAGACTCATTAAGAGAAAAAGAGAATCTACACACATAAACACAATCAGAAATGAGAAAGGAAAAATCACGACGGACCCCACAGAAATACAAAGAATCATAAGAGAATATTATGAGAATCTATATGCTAACAAGCTGGAAAACATAGAAGAAACGGACAACTTCTTAGAAAAATACAACCTTCCAAGACTGACCAAGCAAGAAACAGAAAAACTAAACAGACCAATCACCAGTGACGAAATCGAACTGGTAATCAAAAAACTACCCAAGAACAAAACCCCTGGGCCTGACGGATTCACCTCTGAATTCTACCAGACATATAGAGAAGAAATAACACCGATTCTCCTTAAAGTTTTCCAAAAAATAGAAGAGGAGGGAATACTTCCAAACTCATTCTATGAAGCCAGCATCACTCTAATACCAAAACCTGGCAAAAGACCTCACCAAAAAAGAAAATTACAGACCAATATCCCTGATGAACGTAGATGCAAAATACTCAACAAAATATTAGCAAATCGAATTCAAAAATACATCAAGAGGATCATACACCATGATCAAGTGGGATTCATCCCAGGGATGCAAGGATGGTACAACATTCGAAAATCCATCAACATCATCCACAACATCAACAAAAAAAAGAACAAAAACCACATGATCATCTCCATAGATGCTGAAAAAGCATTTGACAAAATTCAGCATCCATTCCTGATTAAAACTCTCAACAAAATGGGTATAGACGGCAAGTACCTCAACATCATAAAGGCTATATATGACAAACCCACAGCTAACATCATATTTAATGGCGAGACGCTGAAAGCTTTTCATCTAAGATCGGGAACAAGACAGGGATGCCCACTCTCCACTGTTATTCAACATAGTACTGGAGGTCCTAGCCACAGCAATCAGACAAAACAAAGACATACAAGGCATCCAGATTGGTAAAGAAGAAGTCAAATTGTCACTATTTGCAGATGACATGATACTGTACATAAAAAACATTAAAGATTCCATTCCAAAACTACTAGAACTAATATCTGAATTCAGCAAAGCTGCAGGATACAAAATTAACACACAGAAATCTGTTGCTTTCCTATACACTAACGATGAACTAACAGAAAGAGAAATCAGAAAAACAATTCCATTCACAATTGCATCAAAAAGAATAAAATACCTAGGAATAAACCTAACGAAGGAAGTGAAGGACCTGTACT
>JAVSCE010009926.1:0-28911 GCA_032199065.1 Smutsia gigantea
TTAGGTTTATTCCTAGGTATTTTATTCTTTTTGATGCAATTGTGAATGGAATTGTTTTCTGATTTCTTTCTGTTAGTTCATCGTTAGTGTATAGGAAAGCAACAGATTTCTGTGTGTTAATTTTGTATCCTGCAACTTTGCTGAATTCAGATATTAGTTCTAGTAGTTTTGGAGTGGAGTCTTTAGGGTTTTTTATGTACAGTATCATGTCATCTGCAAATAGTGACCATTTGACTTCTTCTTTACCAATCTGGATGCCTTGTATGTCTTTGTTTTGTCTGATTGCTGTGGCTAGGACCTCCAGTACTATGTTGAATAACAGTGGAGAGAGTGGGCATCCCTGTCTTGTTCCCGATCTTAGATGAAAAGCTTTCAGCGTCTCGCCGTTAAGTATGATGTTAGCTGTGGGTTTGTCATATATAGCCTTTATGATGTTGAGGTACTTGCCGTCTATACCCATTTTGTTGAGAGTTTTAATCAGAATGGATGCTGAATTTTGTCAAATGCTTTTTCAGCATCTATGGAGATGATCATATGGTTTTTGTTCTTTTTCTTGATGTGGTGGATAATGTTGATGGATTTTCGAATGTTGTACCATACTTGCATCCCTGGGATGAATCCCACTTGATCATAGTGTATGATCCTCTTCATGTATTTTTGAATTCGGTTTGCTAATATTTTGTTGAGTATTTTTGCATCTACGTTCATCAGGGATATTGGTCTGTAATTTTCTTTTTTGGTGAGGTCTTTGCCCGGTTTTGGTATTAGAGTGTTGCTGGCTTCATAGAATGAGTTTGGAAGTATTCCCTCCTCTTCTATTTTTTGGAAAACTTTAAGGAGAATCGGTGTTATTTCTTCTCTATATGTCTGGTAGAATTCAGAGGTGAATCCATCAGGCCCAGGGGTTTTGTTCTTGGGTAGTTTTTTGATTACCAATTCGATTTCGTCACTGGTGATTGGTCTGTTTAGTTTTCTGTTTCTTGCTTGGTCAGTCTTGGAAGGTTGTATTTTTCTAAGAAGTTGTCCATTTCTTCTATGTTTTCCAGCTTGTTAGCATATAGATTCTCATAATATTCTCTTATGATTCTTTGTATTTCTGTGGGGTCTGTCGTGATTTTCCTTTCTCATTTCTGATTGTGTTTATGTGTGTAGATTCTCTTTTTCTCTTAATGAGTCTGGCTAGGGGTTTATCTATTTTGTTTGTTTTTTCAAAGAACCAGCTCTTGGTTTTATTGATTTTTTCTATTGTTTTATTCTTCTCAATTTTATTTATTTCTTCTCTAATCTTTATTATGTCCCTCCTTCTGGTGACTTTGGGCCTCATCTGTTCTTCTTTTTCCAATTTCAGTAATTGTGTCTTTAGACTATTCATTTGGGAATGTTCTTCCTTCTTTATATAGGCCTGGATTGCAATATACTTACAAAGACTCTTTTTGTGGTCTAATATGTGATCTATTCTGGAAAGTGTTCTCTGTGCACTTGAAAAGAATATGTATCCTTCTGTTTTGGGTGTGGAGTTATGTAGATGTCTGTTGGTCCATCTGCTCTAATGTGTTGTTCAATACCTCTGTTTCCTAACTTATTTTCTGTCTGATTGATCTGTACTTTGGAGTGAGTGGTGTGTTGAAGTCTCCTAGAGCGAATGCATTGCATTCTATTTCCTCTTTTAATTCTGTTAGTATTTCTTTCACATATGTAGGTGCTCCTGTGTTGGGTGCATAGATATTTATAATGGTTATATCCTCTTGTGGATTGACCCCTTATTATTATGCAATGTCCTTCTTTGTCTCTTGTGACTTTCCTTGTTTTAAAGTCTATTTTATCTAATACAAGTACTGCAACACCTGCTTTTTTCTCACTTTGGTTGCATGAAATACTTTTTTCCAACCCTTCACTTTTAGTTTGTTGATGTCTTTGGGTTTGAAGTGAGTCTCTTGTAGGCAACATATAGATGGGTCTTGCTTTTTTATCCATTCATTGACTCTATGTCTTTTGCTTGGTGCAATCAGACCATTTACATGTAGTGTGATTATTGATAGGTATGTGCTTATTGCCATTGCAGGCTTTGGATTTGTGGTTACCAAACGTTCAAGGGTAACTTCCTTACTATCTAAGTGTCTAAATTAACTCACTTATTGTGCAATTACAGAGTCTAAAGTTTCTCTTTAATTTTTCTCCTCCTTTTTCTTCCTCCTCCATTCTTTATATACTAGGTATCATATTCTCTACTCTTTGTCTATCCCTTGACTGACTTTTGGTGTAATTGATTTAATTTTGCATTTGCTTAGTAATTAATTGTCCTACTCTCTTTCCTGTATTTTTATTACCTCTGGTGACAGCTATTAAACATTAGGAACACTTCCATCTATAGCAGTCCCTCCAGAATACACTGTAGGCATGGCTTGTTGGAGGTAAATTCTCTCAGCTTTTGCTTATCTGGAAATTGTTTAATCCCTCCTTCAAATTTAAATGATAATCTTGCCAGATAGAGTATCATTGGTTCGAGGGCCTTCTGCCTCATTGCATTAAATATCATGCCACTCCCTTCTGGCCTGTAAGGTTTCTGCTGAGAAGTCTGATGATAGCCTGATGGGTTTTTGTTTGTATGTGGCCTTGTTTCTCTCTCTGGCTGCTTTTAATAGTCTGTCCTTATCTTGATCTTTGCCATTTTAATTATTATATGTCTAGTTGTTGTCCTCCTTGGGTCTCTTGTGTTTGGAGATCTGTGCACCTCCATGGCCTGAGAGAGTATCTCCTTCCCCAGATTCGGAAAGTTTTCAACAATAACCTCCTCAAAGACACTTTCTCTCCCTTTTTCTCTCTCTTCTTCTGGTACCCCTATAATACGAATATTGTTCCATTTGGATTGGTCACACATTTCTCTCAATATTCTTTCATTCCTAGAGATCCTTTTTCCTCTGTGCCTCACCTTCTTTGTGTTCCTCTTCTGTAATTTCTGTTTCATTTATCATCTCCTCCACTGTATCTAATCTGCTTTTAAAACTTTCCGTTGTATTCCGTAATGATTGGATTTCTGACTGGAATTCATTCCTGAGTTCTTGAATATTTTTCTGTACCTCCGTGAGCATGTTTATGATTTTTATTTTGAAATCTCTTTCAGGATGATTTATTTCTTCAGTCTTACTTGATCTTTTTTCTGGTCTTGAGATTTTGCTTTGAACCAAGTTCCTTTAACGTTTCAAATTGATCTGTGGTGTCCTCTCGTGTCCTGAACCTCTACTCTCTGGAGCTGCTCAGCCCCTGGAATGATGTCAGGAGTTGCAGGGGAGTGGTTCTTGTGCCTACAGGGAGGAAAGAGCTGTTTCCTGCTTCCCGGCTGCTATGCCTGGCTCCATTGCTACAACCAGTGGGCTGAGCACACACGTATAAGCCTCTATGCTTCACGTTTGTAGCTGCTGTAGGCAGGGCTTCCCCCTGGCTGGCCTGACACCAGGTCAGGGTTTGCCAGTTTGCAAGCCATTTGTGGGCTGCCTGGGAGGAAGGTGCAGCAGGCTGCATATCATGGTGGGGGGCCCTGGAGCTGCCTATCCAGCCAGGGGGATGGAGCACCTGAAGATCGTGAAAGTTCCCAATCTGCTGGGCAGAGTGCACCCAGACAATTTTGTCTACCTGTCCTTTCTGCTGAGCAGTAAGCTCTGTGCAATCCTTGCCCCTTTAGCAGCCTCTCACTTTTAGGAAGTCTCTCAGACTGCCCAGATCCTTGTTTTCCACAAGCAGCTAAAATCTCAGTCTCTCCAGGTATTCCAGCTGTCTTAGATTTCCAACCCCACTTATTACCAGAGTACCATGCAATATAGGTTCATGCTCCCAGAGCATATCACAGGGATACGTGTTCAGCAGTCAGAAGCCTCTACTTCCTCCTTGCTCTGTTTCTCTTCCTCCCACTGGTGAGCTGGGGTGGGGGAATTTCTTGGGTACCACTGGGTCATGGCTTTGATACATTACCCTGTTCCATGAAGTCTGTTCTTTTCTTCATGTGTATGCAGTCTGTCACAGCCTTCTTTCCTGTTGCTCCTTCAGGATTAGTTGTATTAGTTATATTTTCATATTATATGTGGTTTTAGGAGGAAGTCTCTGTCTCACCTTTCCCACCACCATCTTTCTTCCCTCTCTGTGTATGTATGTTTTTATTTCTCATGAGTAAGTAACCTAGAGTGGAGTTGCTGTGTCATAGAGCAGGCATATGTTTATCTTTATAAGAAAACAACAAAGAATTCTCCTAAGGTGGTTGTATTTTTTTATATTCTCATCAGCAATGAATTAAAGTCATAACTACTCCATAGCCTCACCAGTATTTTTTGGTGGTGTAAGTTTTTCTGATTTTAAACATTATGGTGGATGTGAAGTGTTACATATTATGGGTTCAATTTCATTAACCTGGTGAGTTATTTTGAACATAATTTATGTAAGTTACCTATTCAACTCTTTTGCTCATTATTTAAATGTGTTATATCTCTTTTTTACTATTAGGAATTATTTATATATTCTGGATATACATTCTTTATCACATATATTATTGATAATATTTTCTTCTACTATGGCTTGCCTATTTATTTACTCTTAAGAAACCGCCTTATTTTTTTATGGAGTTAGTTAAAAAGTTTAAATTTAAAATATAAAGACATGTCTACTGGAAGTACTATTAAGACCAGTTTAAATTAATTGAATGGTTATGTTTTAATTACACTATAGGGAAGAAGAAACCAATAATTCAGGCATGGTAAAATTTTCATTTAGCAAAATAAATTGTGAAAATTCAAGTGATTTTTTTAACTTGTAAAGACCAAATCAATTAGGAAATTATAAATGAATTTCCTTCGAGTCATTGAGTCAACTACCCTCCACCAACTAAAAAGAATAGTAAGTTTTCCATGTATCATGCACTTTTTCCTCCAAATTATTATTTATTTCCTTCTAAGTGATCTTTTCCCACAGTTTTTATTGGCATTTTAATACATTATATGACATTTTTACCAAAGTATTATTACGTTGTCATTGTTTAAAGTTATGCTTAGAGTTTGTTGGACATAGTTATTTCTTTTGATGTCTATATGAATATAAATTCCCAATTGTGCACTTTGGTGAATAAAAGTTAAAGGCAACCTTAACTTGTAATTTTTCAACCTCAACTTTTGTAGTAAATCAAACTTGTCACTTGACTATTATCAAATTCTTCCCCTGCCATCCTTGCCATTATTTTTCCCATGAGAATACAACTGCCCCCCTGATGAGAATATCCAATTCATGTCCAGCTTGATGTTTTCACCAACTCTTGGTATCTAAGATAGTGAAATACAAAACTTCAAATACTAACAGTTGAGTATGTAAGTGGATTACATATTACCTGAAATAGATTTGTTTCTTTCTTGTCAGCAATTTCCAAACATGGGAGCATTCAATTATAAACCTAAATAAAATAAAAGCAAACTCTAAACATGTTATTTAGATAATGTCCTTCTTAAAAAAGAAAAATGCTTGGAGGTGAAACATTTCTTCAATTTCATTAAATTATTACCATTTTTGAAGCCAATGTTCACTTTAAATTTATCCCAGAAGTTTACATTATCCTGAACATTTGACAATTTGTAATTGAATGCTTAGAGGCTAAAGAGGTTTTGCTCTCTCATTTGATGGATTGTGTCATGCCAGAGTCTGGCAATGCATTTTATTTGACCTTATTCCTTAACTCCATTCATCTTTAAGCCCTTGTCACATGAGTGACAGGCCATCATGATGTGATGCAAGACAAAACTTCAAAAAGATGCATCACCTTGTCAGATAAATGCAGATCAAAATCCTTTTTTAAAGATGTTTAGTAAGTTGGAGGACAACTTAAGCTAAATTAGGTTGTAATATTGAAAAATAGAAGAATAATATTTGAACATCAAAGATTACTATTGGAATAACTCTAATATTTACAAATGGAAAATCAGAATGATTTTTATGATCTTTCCTAAAAAGTGGGAAAGGTGACAAGACAAAAAATTTGCCTATGGTGTCAAGTTAACTAGGTTTAACTAGGTGTGTACACATATACACACATGAACACACAGACATACACACACAAATCTCTAGCTAAATTTTTGGCACTTAAAATATACCCTGTTTATAGGTAGGTACATAACGATTAACTCATTTTGGGCCCTTGATACTGTTAAGAATTTCGATGTAATTGAAGATGGGCAGTTTTATATATCTTGAACAGAAAACACCTATCTGTTCACAGAATAGACATTACTAAGGTGAATAAAGGAGTAGATTTCCTCATCTTCTGTGGGTCATTCATCTCACATCCAAGACTTTTTAGTATAAAGTCCTGAAAGATTCTCTGCTTTGTGTGTTTATACCAACAGATAGAGGCCATTCATATTGTAAATCAATGAACAAGTTTCTTATTTTGTCAGGATCAGCAGTGATGTAGTGTTCAAATATAAGCACTGAGTAAAGACATTGACCTGACACATTTTTATCTCATACCTTGCCAATAAACTTATTCTATCCATGGAAGAACAGAAATGTGTTAGACAAAATAATTGCAAGGTAAAAATACTGTTACCCAACAGAAACAGAAGAAAGTAGAGACATGAGTCCTCTTACCTACAAGACAGTGGAATCTAATAGTATTGTTTTTCTATTATAGGAGCATACAGCTATACATTAGTCACCAAGACACATACATATATAAGCATATTGGCATTATTATTTTCTTTGTTCATTCATGTATCTAGTCTTTTTAATTCAAGTGCTATGTATTTTTTGAATAATAATCATAAAACAGCAAAAACAGACTATCTCCAAGATTTAACATATGTGAATCAAAATATGTATAAACCCTAGAACAACTACTAAATTTATATTTTCTATGGTTTTATCTTTTAATTTAGTACATAAATTTTGTTCAGTTCTCTCTTCTTCTTAAAAATATAAAATCACTGTTAATTCACAGTAAATTGTTATAGGCATTACAGAAAACAGCATGGAGACTCTACAAAAAATTATGAATATATAAACTCCAATATGATCCAGTAATTCCATTACTTGGTATATGTATATGAAGGAAATGAAATCACTGTCTTGAAGAGATATCCACGCTCTATATTCATTGCAACGTTGTTCACAATGGCCAAGACATGGAAACAGTCTAAGTGTCCATTGATGAAAGAATAAAGAAATAATTTTATACATACAATAATATGTGATGTATATATGTATATAAGATAATTGTATATATATAATTCCAGCCATAAAAAGAATGAAATCCTGCTACTTGTGATAACATGGATGAACTGGAGGACATTATGCTTTGTTTAATAAATTAGACACAGAAAGACATATACTCTGTGATCTCACTTACATGTAGAATTTAAAAAAGGTCAAACTCATAGAAATAGAAAATAGAATGGTGGTTGCCAGGAACTGGGGGCTGAGGAAATAGAAAGGTATTGATCAAATGGTAAAATTTTTTTTGTAAGATAAATAGATTCTAGTAATCTAGTGTACAGTGTGGTGATGTTAGGTATTAACGCTTTACTATATACTTGAGATTTGGTAAGATGGTTCTTGACATAAATGAATTCCAGAAAGAAAGTTATTTTTTACTAGTTATTATTGTAGCTGTGCATCACCTGCAAAATCAGTTTTATGGTATTTTTATTCTCTTTCTATTACCTTTCAAAGTTAAGTACAATCATGTAAATATTGCATATATTTAACTGGCAATTATTTTTGTCCTAAATTCTGAAAGTTAAACTTTTCTATCTCAATAAATATTTATTTGCCATAAGCATCTCTTAATACTACAGTAGCTTTGGAGGAAATCACTTTTAAAATGTGAACTATTACATCCAAGAATATACAGGAAAGATGAGGTACTACCCAATATTGAAGTAAAGAAAAATATTTAAAAGCAAGTTTGTGGGGATTGAGATTATTTTTAAGGCTGGCATTTTCATCAGTAAGATCCTTGAGCACCACTCATGTTTACAAAATCCATGTCATACTCTCCTGACCATTATGCTGTCTAATGGCTTTGCTTGTACTTTTCCTTTAAACCAATATGTTATTTAAAATAATTTTGACAGCTTTAGTAAAATATATCAATATAATTGATATATTTGTTTCTGTCTCCCTCTTTCCTAAATCTGTGTATGTGTTTTTGTGCATTTTGTATATAACCATAATTCTTTTTCATTTCTGTAAAATATTTATCATAATTCATTTACTGATTTTAGTGTTGAGGGACTTTTGGGTTGTTTTTACCATTTGCTGATGCAAGGCAATCATGAATGCTATTGTACATGTCTCCTGGTTTATATATATATGTGTGTGTGTGTGTGTGTGTGTGTGTGTGTGTGTGTGTGTGTGTGCACAGACTTCCCTAGGGAATCAATCTATGAGTGGAATTGCTAATCATAGGCTAAACATATCTTCAACTTTTCTATCTACCTACTTACCCAAGTCATTATACCAATTAAAATGCAACCAAGAGTTCTTGTTCTTTACTTAACTAGATTTAACATTGACAAACTTCCCCCACCCCTTCAATGTGGTAAGGGTGTAGCAGTATTTCTCAGTGGTTTTAATTAGAGATTTCCTATTACTAATTAGGTTAAACATTTTTTAATGTTACTTATTGGCCATTTTTAGTTCCTCTTTTGCAAAGAGACTGTTCAAGTTGTGTGCTCATTTTGGTAGTGAGATTTACGTTTTGTGTTTTTGATCCTTAGAAGCTCTTAATAGAGTGTCTTCAGATACTAAGACACTAGGTTTTACTCTTGCAAATATCTTTTTCCACTATATGGTTAATATTTGAAATTTCTTTTTAGTTTCTTTTCAAGATAGATATTTTATGTTTGAATATCATTGAGATTAATTATATATATTTTTAGAGTTAGTGCTTTTTGTCTTTATTTTAGAAGTTTTCAATGTATTCATAAAACATGAAGGTAGTGTATGCTATATTATTTTCTAAAGCCTTTACAGTGTTGTCCTATAATAATCCATTGAAAATACTGTCCTTTTTCACCAATATGTAGTTTTAACTATGTACAATATCGTGTCCATATATGCATGGGTTTAAGTTTTATCTTTTCTGCTTAATTGACATCAATTTATCATTTTGCCACTATGACACTGCTTTCATGACCACAGCTTTATAATACATTTTATTATCAGGTAAAGTCAAGTTCCACCAAATACCCCATCCTTCTTCAAACTTTTCTTGGGTAAATCTTGGCCTATACATTTCAAAATTCATATTTATAAAGTTTACAAAAGTCTGTGTTTTTATGGAGATGGTTTTGAATCTATAGCTATTTTAGAGGAAATCTGGCATGATTAAAATATTAAATTACAACATAATGTATCTCTCCATTTGTGTAGACTTCTACATATGTCTCTCAATAACATTTTCCAAATTTTTGTACATGAAACTTGTATACATTCATTACATCTATTTTGATATGGCTTTTGTTCCCATTTTTCTACTTCCTTTCCAAAATCACCACCTACAGCCAAATATAAAAATATGTTTCCAGTCTTCATCTTACTCTACCTATCAGCAATATTGACAGAGTTGACCACTCCTTCATAGATCCCTTTTTCCTTATCTTCCATGACACTGAAAGCTCCTAATTTTCCTTTTAACTACTTTATTTTAGTTTCTCCTGCCATATCTTCTAAAACTTCTCCCTTATATCTATACTGCCTATCCAACTAATTTCTCCCATTCCCATAACTTTATTTCTTCTCTGTTTACTGAAATATAATTTTAGAAAATATATTTTTTTCCCAGGCCTTTCTTACAGACCCGGTCTCTAACAGGCTTCCCATATTGATGCATTAAAGTTATCCCAATATCCACATGCCCGAAATTGGATGTTTGACTCCTATTTTTAAAATATTTAAATAAAGTAAAAAATAATGTTAAAAAAAATCTCTCTCCTATCTCAATAAAGTATACCAACAATTATTAAATTTATAGATTGGCTAAGAGAAATATTATTATTTTATTTTTCTTAAAATATTTCACTGTTTCCTATTAATTTGGAAAATAAATCCAAATTCTTTCATAGGACTATAAGTCCTTGAATGCTTGAACCTTATAGCTTTCTCCATTTTTTAACTCCTTTCTGCACTCACTCTTTTTTCCCTCCATTTCCTAACATGTTCTTTTCCCAATGACAAGTTTTGAACATACTCTTAATTGTTTTCTTCACCTAATAAATCAATCTCTTCTTTCTGTTTTTTTTATTTTGGTATTATTAATGTACAATTACATGAGCAACATTATGGTTACTAGACTCCCCCTATTATCAAGTCCCCACCACATACCCAACTACAGTCACTGTCCATAAGCATAATAAGATGCTATACAATCACTATGTCTTTGTGTTACACTGCCTTCCCCATATCCACCTCCCCGCTACATTATGTGTGCTAACTGTAATACTCCTTTTTCCCCCTTATCCATCCCTTCCCACCCATCTTCCCCAGTCCCTTTCCCTTTGATAACTGTTAGTCCATTCTAGGTTTCTGTGAGTCTGCTGCTGTTTTGATCCTTCAGTTTTTAATTTGTTCTTATAATCCACAGATGAGTGAAATCATTTCATACTTGTCTTTCTCCGCTAGGCTTATTTCACCGAGAATAATACCCTCTGGCTCCATCCAAGTTGTTGCAAACGGTAGGATTTGTTTTCCTCTTATGGCTGAATAATATTCCATTGTGTATATGTACCACCTATTCTTTATCCACTCATCTACTGATGGACACTTAGGTTGCTTCCTTTTCTGGGCTATTGTAAATAGTGCTGCGATAAACTTAGAGGTGCATATATCTTTTTCAAACTTGGCTCCTGCATTCTAAGGGTAAATTCCTAGGAGTGGAATTCCTGAGTCAAATGGTATTTCTATTTTTAGCTTTTTGAGGAACGTCCATACTCCTTTCCACAATGGCTGAACTAAGTTACATTCCCACCAGCAGTGTAGGAGGGTTCCCCTTTCTCCACGTCCTTGCCAACATTTGTTGTTGTTTGTCTTTTGGATGTTGGCCGTCCTTACTGGTGTGAGGTGATATCTCATTGTGGTTTTAATTTGCATTTCTCTGATGATTAGTGATGTGGAGCATCTTTTCATGTGCCTGTTGGCCGTCTGAATTTCTTCTTTGGAGAAGTGTCTGTTCATCTCCTCTGCCCATTTCTTAATTGGATTATTTGCTTTTAGTTTGTTGAGGTGCATGAGTTCTTACATAATTTGGATGTCAACCCCTTAATGGATATGTCATTTATGAATATATTCTCCCATACTGTAGGATGTCTTTTTGTTCTACTGATGGTGTCCTTTGCTGTACAGAGGCTTTTTAGTTTGATATAGTCCCACTTGTTCATTTTTACTTTTGTTTCTCTTGCTCGGGATATACGTTCATGAAGAAGTTGCTCATCTTTATGTGCAAGAGATTGTTGCCTCTTTTTTCTTAGAGTTTTATCGTTTCATGACTTACATTCAGGTCTTTGATTTATTTTGAGTTTACTTTTGTGTATGGGGTTAGACAATAATCCAGTTTCATTCTCTTACGTGTAGCTGTCCAGTTTTGCCAACACGAGCTGTTGAAGAGGCTGTCATTTCCCCATTGTATATGGCACTTTTATCATATATTAATTGACCATGTATGCTTGGGTTTATATCTGGACTCTCTAGTCTGTTCCATTGTTCTATGGGTCTGTTCTTGTGCCAGTACCAAATTGTCTTGATTACTGTGGCTTTGTAGTAGAGCTTGAAGTTAGGGAGAGTAATTCCCCCCATGTTGTTCTTCCTTTTCAGGATTGCTTTGGCTATTTGGTGTCTTTTGTGGTTCCATATGAATTTTAGAACTATTTTCTCTAGTTCATTGAAGAATGTTGTTGGTATTTTGATAGGGATTGCATTGAATCTGTAGATTGCTTTAGGCAGGATAGCCATTTTGACAATATTAATTCTTCCTATCCATGAGCACGGGATGTGTTCCCATTTATTGGTATATTCTTTAATTTCTCTCATGAGTGTGTTGTAATTTTCAGACTATAGGTCTTTCACTTCCTTCATTTGATTTATTCCTAGGTATTTTATTCTTTTTTATGCAATTGTAAATGGAATTGTTTTCCTGATTTCACTATCTGCTAGTTCATCATTAGTGTTTAGGAATAAAACAGTTTACTATGTATTAATTTTTTATCCTGCAACTTTACTTAATTCAGATGTTAGATCTAATATTTTTGGAGTGGATTCTTTAGGGTTTTTTATGTACAATATCACGTCATCTGCAAACAGGGACAGTTTGACTTCTTCCTTACCAGTCTGGATGTTTTTTATTTCTTCGTTTTGCCTGAGTGCTGCGGCTAGCACCTTTAGAACTATGTTGAATAAAAGTGGGGAGAGTGGGCATCCTTGTCTTTTTCCTGATCTTAAAGGAAAAGCTTTCAGCTTCTTGCTGTTATGTATGATGTTGGCTGTGGGTTTGTCATAAATGGCTTTTATTATATTGAGGTAGTTGTGCTCTATACCCAGTTTGTTGATAGTTTTTATCATGAATGGATGTTAAATTTTGTCAAATTCTTTTTCAGCATCTAATGGAGATGATCATGTGATTTTTGTCCTTTTTTTTGTTGATGTAGTGGATTATGTTGATGGATTTTCGAATGTTGTACCATCCTTGCATCCCTGGGATGAATCCCACTTGATCATGATGGATGAATTTTTGATGTATTTTTTAATTTGGTTG
This sequence comes from Smutsia gigantea, assembly GCA_032199065.1. Taxonomy (NCBI): domain Eukaryota; kingdom Metazoa; phylum Chordata; class Mammalia; order Pholidota; family Manidae; genus Smutsia; species Smutsia gigantea. The sequence continues at coordinate 12,776 of JAVSCE010009926.1, forward strand.
CTAATATTTTGTTGAATGTTTTTGCATTTATGTTCATCAGGGATATTGGTCTGTAATTTTCTTTTTTTTGTTGTATCTGTGCCTGGTTTTTGTATTAGAGTGATGTTGGCCTCATAGAATGAGTTTGGGAGTATTCCTGCCTCTTCTACTTCCTGAAAAACTTTAAGGAGGACAGGTTTAGGTTTTCACTAAGTGTTTGATAAAATTCAGTAGTGAAACCACCTGGTTCAGGGGTTTGTTCTTAGGTAGTTTTTGATTACCAGTTTAATTTCTTTGCTGGTAATTAGTCTATTCAGATTTTTTGTTTCTTTCTGGATCTGCCTTGGAAGGTTGTATTTTTCCAGAAAGTTGTCCATTTCTTCTAGGTTATCCAGTTTTTTACCATATAATTTTTCATAGTATTCTCTCATAATTCTTTGTATTTCTGTCATGTCCATAGTGATTTTTCTTTCCTCATTTCTGATTCTGTTTATGTGTGTAGACTCTCTTTTTTTCTTGATACGTCTGTCTAGGCGTTTATCTGTATTGTTTATTTTCTTGACTATCCAGCTCCTGCTCTCATTGATTCTTTCTATTGTTTTATTCTTCTCAGTTTTATTTATTTCTGCTTTAGTCTTTATCATGTCCCTCCTTCTACTGATTTTGGGCCTCATTTGTTCTTCCTTTTCTAGTTTCATTAATTGTGAGTTTAGACTATTCATTTGGGATTGTTCTTCTTTCCTGAGGTTGGTCTCTATTGCAATATATTTCCCTCTTAGCATGACCTTTGCTCCGTCCCACAGATTTTGTAGTGTTGAATTATTGTTGTCATTTGTCTCCATATATTGCTTGATCTCTGTTTTTATTTGGTCATTGATCCATTGATTTTTTTGCAGTATGTTATGAAGCCTCCATGTGTTTGTGGACTTTTTCATTTTCTTCCAGTAGTTTATTTCTAGTTTCATACCTTTGTGATCTTAGAAGCTGGTTGGCACAATTCAGTCTTTTTGAATTTACTGAGGTTCTTTTTGAGGCCTAGTATATGACCTATTCTTGAAAATGTTCCATGTGCACTTGAGAAGAATGTGTATCATCTTGCTTTTGGATGGAGTGTTCTGTAGATGTCCGTTAGGTCCATCTGTTCTAATACGTTGTTGAGTGCCTGTCTCTTTATTTATTTTCTGTCTGGTTGATCTGTCCTTTAGAGTGGGTGGGGTGTTGAAGTCTAGCAAAATGAATACCTTGCATTCTTTTGCCCCCTTTAATTCTGTTAGTAATTGTTTCACATATGCATGTGATCCTGTGTTGGGTGCATGGATATTTATAATAGTTATATCCTCTTGTTGGACCGATCCCTTTATCATTATTTAATGTCCTTCTTTGTCTCTTGTTACAGTCTTTGTTTTGAAATCTGTTTTGTCTGATACAAGTACTGCAACTCCTACTTTTTTCTCCCTATAAGTTGCATGAAATGTCATTTTCCATTCCTTCAGTTTTAGTCTGCATATATCTTTAGCTTTGGAGTGAGTGTCTTGTAGGCAGCATATAGATGTGTCTTGTTTTTTTTTTATCCATTCAGGTCCCTACATGTTTTGATTGGGGCATTCAGACCATTTGCATTTAGGGTTATTATCGGTAGGTATGTACTTATTGCCATTGCAGGTTTTTGATTTGTGGTTAACAAAGGTTCATCTTAAATTCCCTTACTATCTAACAGTCTAATTTAACTTATTTTATATGCTATTACAAACACAACGTAAAGATTCTTTTTTTTTCTCCTTTTCCTTCCTCCTCCATTCTTTCTATGTTATGAATCATATTCTGTACTCTTTGTCTATCCCTTAGGTGACTTATATTTAGTCTAAGGAATACTTCCGTCTATAGATGTCCCTCCAAAATGCCCTGTAGAGGTGGTTTGTGGGAGGTAAATTCTCTCAGCTGTTGCTTATCTGAAAATTGTTTAATTCCTCCTTCAAATTTAAATGATAACCTTGCTGGGTTGAGTATTCCTGGTTTAAGGCCCTCTGCTTCATTGCATTAAATGTATAATGCCCCTCCCTTCTGGCCTGAAAGTTTCTGTTGAGAAATCTGATCATAGCCAGATGGGTTTTCCCTTGTATGTGGTATTTTTTCTCTATATATATGCTTTTAAATGTCTGTCTTTATCCATGATCTTTGCCACTTTAATTATTATATGTCTTGTTGTTGTCTTCCTTGAGTCCTTTGTGTTGGGTGATCTGTGCTTCTCCATGGCTTTAGAGACTATCTTCTTCCCCAGATTGGGGAAGTTTTCAGCAATTACCTCCTCAGTGACACTTTCTATCCCTTTTTCTTTCTCTTCTTCTTCTGATAATCCTATTATGTGAATATTGTTCCGTTTGTATTGGTCACACAGTTCTCTCAATATTCTTTGATTCTTAGAGATTCTTTTTTCTCTCTGTACCTCAGCTTCTTTGTATTCCTCTTCTGTAATTTCTATTCCATTTACCATCTCTTCTACTACATCTAATCTGGTTTTAAATCCCCCCTTTGTATGTTTCATTTCAGATATGGAATTTCTTAATTATTGAATCTCTTTCTTAAATTCGTTCCTGAGTTATTGAATATTTTTCTGTACCTCCATAAGCATGTTTATGAATTTTATTATGAACTCTCTTTCAGGAAGATTGGTGAGTTCAGTTTCATTTGTACCTTTTTCTGGGATTTGTGAGATTTTGTTCTGAACCATGTTCTTTTGACATTTCACATTTCTATGTGGTGCCCTCTGTTGCCCAGAAGCTCCAATCTCTGTAGCTGCTCAGCCCCTAGAGTGAGGTTGGGTGTCATATGGGTGCAGAGATGGTGCCCTGTTGTGTGAGGTCTGCTCTGTTTTTGAGGTCTGTATGCAGTCTGGTGCAGCCGTCTTTCCTGTTGCTATTTTAGTGTTAGTTGTATTAACTATATTCTCTCAGTATCTGGGTTTTGGGAGGAGTTCTCTGTCTCACCTCTCATGCCGCCATCTTGAATCTCCTCTTCTTTCTGTTTTAACATTCTACTTATTATTTTGTTCTCAACTTAAATGACACTCTCTCAGAAAGACCTTACATGACTACCCTGCTGTAACTAAAATAGTACTAAAATCTTGTTCTTTCTCAAAATCCTTGCCTATGTGTGTGTATGTGTGTTTACTCCCTCTTGCATTATATTATAAATTCTAAAGAACTCATAGATTGATTAGAATATGTGATCTACTACCAAAGGAATTGTGAAATAAATGGATTGATCTGAGATGTATTATGGTGTGTCTTTGCATTAAAAAAGTATCTTTGATTAATTTCTTGTTTTTCTTATAATATGTTCTTTTTAAAAGACTGCTATTAGTACAAATCCTTATTTCCAGAATCATACCTGTCAATTCCCCCTATAACCCTAAGGTCATGGAATGATACATTTACCTGCCCAAATTGAAGCTCACAGTTATAGATCTCACTAAATCCCTATATTGTATGTGTAATATATTCACATTTTTATAGCAAGTAGATCATAAAGTTTATAGGAAAAACTTTATACCTAAAAGTGTTAGTCTGGGATTTTAATCTATAAAGTAGTCTGAAATCCAGACATATAATTCAGTGCCTGGCCCTACATACTACCCCATAGTAAATTTTTTGTTTTCTATCTACTTTCTATCTTCAATATTCTTTTCATGATTATTTCTCTCTTCTAGATAACTTTTTGTATTGATTCTGATTTTTTCAGGTTACCTGTACAGCCATTTATTTTGCATTTAAAATTTTGTAATTCAACAAAACAAAGGACAAATGTCTTCAGTTGCATAACACTGATAATATTTCCACTTAAAACAACTATCAAATATTTTTAAAAAAACAAAACAGGACTATGAAATATTTGGAGTACCTAAAGAATTAGGGAATGTACATATACTGTTACTTTGATTCTACAAAAAATTTTTAGGTTGATCAGTTTTAATATGCCTAGTATTAAAGTTTTCAAGTTTTAATTTTAATTTTATTCTATATTCTCTATTGTTTTAGAAAAGATATTAGAAATATAAGTTTTAAAAACACTTTGAATAAAGTTCAAATTTGTATTATTTTTGTGCCCTCTCAATTCCACAGATATCTTACTGGATTAAATGAGAATGCTATGTGCAATAGTAAAACATGTAGATTAGTCTTCCTGGGCTGCCATAAAAAAAAAAAATACCACAGATTAGGTGAGATAAACAACAAAAATCCTTTTTTCTCCCACTTTTGGAGACTGGAAGTTAAAGATCGAGGTGCTGCAGCCTTAGGCAGTAGAAAGTAATTTCTTCCAGGCTTGCAGATGGCCACTGTCTTTCTCATTGTGTCTTCACATGGCCTTTCTGTGTGCATTTACTCATGGTGTCTCTTCTCTTTGTATAAAGATACCAATCTTATTGGTGTCCCTTATGACCTTATTTAACCTCAATTACCTCCTTAAATTTCCTATCTCCAAATACAGTCACACAGAGGCTTGGGGCTCAACATATGGATTTTGGGGAAACACAATTCAATCTCTAATGTGTAGGTATTCAAAATATTGACAAACTCATTTTTCATTATTGTACAAAGTAATAACTGACTGACAATTTGTAATAATGAGACAGGGACTGTGGGTGTAGTCAGAGTAGGGGGAGGGCCTCCGGAAAAAGCAAAGCAGAATATTTTTAGTCAGAGCAATGTAACTACATGCAAGGAAACCCCCTTCCAGAACTCTGTGTTAAACATTAAGCTCCAGGGTCATTCTTCAGTAGATCAGTGGGTGTTCCCCAGATAAAGAAGAGTACCCCATGTTGTTATTATGCTAATCACTTGTAAGATTCACTTTAGCATGCTAAAAGGCCCAGGCCTATGTGCTATCTTTCCTCTTTCAGATCTGATGGGGTGGTTTTGCAAACTGGGCAACTAATTTAGCATGCAGACCCAGCTGTAAATAACAGTAAAAGGCAGGGACGATTCACCTTAAAGATAAGATTGCATTTTAACACCCAGGAAATTTAAGAGAAAGATTCTTAACTTACTCTTTACCAAACAGACAATACCTCAGCCTACCTTGGGGGCTGGGCAGGCCACCTTTTGATATGCTTCTAGACCAAGACGCCAGTATCCCAGAGAGACAGATGGGGTGAGAAATTCCTCATGTTAATTCTGGGTGTTCAGACACCACTTAGCAGGTCTGCACCCCTAAACTTTTTTTCATGTTCTTGAAAAATTCTCATCTGCCTATAAAACCCCTAGACAACACACCACACCAGACTCTCTTGTCCCCTCCTGGTGTGAGCCGGGACCTCTGTCCTTTCCCTTTATTTCTAAATAAAAGCCTGTACCTTGCTCTCCTACCTTGACCGTTTATAAAGCTCATTCTTCAGCTTCGCGAACAAGAACCCCGGCATCAATAACTAGGCAAGAAGGAAATTGTTTCTGATCTTTTCTACTGAAAACTTAAATTGATTATGTAATAACACTGTAATTGAGGACAGACAATATGTAATTATTTTATACACACACACCCTATATATATCTTTGGAAAACATAGTATTTGCAATTCAGATTCAATTTTCCCTGTCTCAGCATTGGAGATAGAGTTTCTCTAAAAGTGAAAGTTAGTGAATGTTCCCTATCAAGAGTATCTGTGTGGGAATGTGTATCTATGTCTGTATGTTTGTGTTTATTGAAGACGTAGCCTACAGAACTCACCTTAAGGCTGGGTTTTCCCAGCAAGTTCACTTAATTTGCTTAAATGTTATGTTTATTGGGAGGGGGGCTGAGTTTGACTCAATCTCTTAAAACATCTTATCGCTTATCCTGATATAAAGAACATCTGCAAATAAAGCACTTCTCTTGGTCTTAGCAAGACTTTAAATATCTGTGAAGACGAGAAACTATAGAGTGTTCTGAATTATACCAACACTACTTGGGGAAAAAAAAGGAAAACTTAAACTACGTTTAAAAACACCTGAATTATTTTCACATAAATCATCTATGTCTGCTTCTCTCAATAGATAGAGCATGAGTTTTTGTGTCTGTGTCTGTGTGTTTGCATGCTTTCTGCGCTAACAGCACTTAATGGCCAATCTATACTATCAATATTGCAGGTGATTCTTCTCAATCTACTAACTTTGAACACCACAGCTGTCCTCAGCATATGACATTCAAAGCTTCTAAGATTCTTATCTTCTCAAGAAAATTTTAATTTTTTACTAAACAGCCCCAGGATGTGTTATGCAAAATATGCCATGATGTGCACCTAGTTAAAATTATTAAAAATGCTACAATACCGACTTATAAAGCAACCATTTAAAGCCAAATATGATAATACAAAAAATATATAAGTGGTGTGGAAGCAATGATGTACACATACACACACATACACACACATATTTGTGTGTGTATGTGTCTGTGGATAAGTGTGATTATGCCTGGCCACTAAAACAACATGGCACTCAGACTGCTGAAGCTAGGAAAGAAAACAAGGAAATTTGAAGACCAAAGTAAATCATTTCTGTATATGTGTGTATGTATGTTTTATTGTATATAGGTTTTCATAAGAATCTGTATTTTTTTACCCACACCAGGTCCATCATAAAAATTCTTTTCCTTGGAACATCTACTCCATTTTTTAAGTATATGGCACATAATATTTAATACAGCTAAAAATTAGCTTTTTTTAGTTAATTTCACAAAAGTATACTTCACATTAATCTATTTCTTCTCAAATAGCTTTTATTAACTGTAAAACTTAACCTTTCCTACTATCTTCATAGTTACCTTCCTCCTTTGAAATTTTGCAAGCTGTTTGGAAAGTTGAGAATGGTTAGTTATTCAACATGACCTTTTGAACTGGGTGGCATTCTTTTAAAATCAAAAGCTGTTTTGAAGAATCCCAAATATTTCATCACTAAATTGAGTATAGGTGTATTAACCATTGTTTTGAGAGACATCAGCTTATGTAAAGCACAGTTATGGCAAGTGGACAGAATATTTACTTTGTTCTTTGAATTTAAAAAGTAATATTAATAACATGAATTATGAATATTTTGCATATAAGTTTAAAGTGTAACAAGCTTTTTGTTAGATTAGTATGACTGGTTGGGTAGAGGTAGGGGAGGAGTGGGGAAAAGAGCAAGTAAAAATTAAATGCAAATTTTTAGTAAAACGTGGTGTAGTGCAACAGTAATAATGCAAATACATAATTTGCTTTCTTTAAGTTGTCCAAATAGTTCCATTACCAGTGTGAGCAAACCATTCACCATTGTGGTTATAAAAGTTTATTTTAGCAATTTCCATGCTTAAGACTTCTTAGTAAACAATGATTCTGTGGTGGTGACATTTTGGTAGGTCTAATAATCCATAAAACTAAGCCTGAAATTGGCATTTCATGTCACTTAGAAATAAGTATTCAAAATAGAATAGCAATAAAAGATTTACAAGGCTGGCCATTTAAGGAAAGTAGGGATCTTTCAAATGTCAAAGAAGTTTACACACAGACATTAAAATATTGTGATTAAAAATATTGAAAAAAGATACAAATTACCATAAAACATATTGATTGGAAGCGACATTTGCTGTCACAGATTTATTTTTTAACAGTTTTCATCATTTTTTGTTTCGATATTCCCAGTAAAGACAAATGGCACTAGCAAAAGTTTTGGAATTTGTCTAATGTTTTCTAAAATATTTACATATTAGTTACCATAGCCAAGAAGTAATTGCCAATTGCCTTGTGTACATGTTTTAGAGATGTACACCATTACCAAATAACTCTGTCTTTTAAACCTACATAATATTTTTTCAAGGCAGAAAGAAAAGAGATTTTCATTGTAAGCCTGTCTGGAAACTAGTGCAGCCCACAGGACACCCAATTTTAGCTGACATCTGAGAATATTTACAAACACTGATGAAATTTCATCATTATAACTCTCAGTGGTTGAAACCAACACATCCAAAAAACCTCTATTGAACTTTGTGCTGGGGTTATAAGAATGATACAAAGATATTTGGAATAGGGTAGGAGTATTTTGTTTTGATTATAATGAGTTTTTGGTCAAAAATTGTGTGCTTATGAAATTATGGGACAGATGTATTTTTGTCTCATAAAACTTATAAAAGTGCTTATAAAGTTACAGTGAGAGAGTTTCCAATATTTTAAGAATAGTCCATTTAATGATGTAAGCATACATCTATTGTTGACTGCTTTGATGAGGGCAATATATAATTGTCATTTTTGCTATGTTGATTAAAAAAAACACTTTAGTAATGTATAGCCACATTTGGTACACAAAGTTATAAGTTAAAACTTCCTGTCAGTACTATCCTAAGTCTTTATACCAATTCTTTATATCAACATTTTTAATATAACAAAATTCCTTATGTGAAAGAATTACTAATCATATTCTATTGAAATGAGAAGGTAACTCAGTCTAGTTACATGTCCCTATGATCATTGAAACATGACTGAAAATACGATTTTTTATTTCCATCTAAATGTTTCTGCAAAAAAGGAATTTTTTTATTAGTAACTATATTACATTAAATAGACTTTTATTTTAAGAATAATGAGGCTTATTATTAGTCTTCTCAAGGGAAACAAGTGAGTAGCTTTCAAATGAATAAATAAATTATCTATAAAATTGTCATTGACAGGAACCCATATTTTTATTCATAAAGGTAATGAAGAAATAAGAATGGAAATTGTAATATCTCTTATATAAGATTGTTTTGAAAGTCTGTTTCTGGTCACTGTCTACTCTAAGACCCTTATAGTACAATAATAAATACTTAAATTATTTGGCATTAAATTCATTTTTTTTATCATTTACTTGATGAAGTTAGATTGTCTCTTCTATTCCACTACACAGTCAGACTTTTCTGGAAAACAACTGCAGGACACCCAAATCTTCAGTCTTCAGAACCAGAAGTCTTGTACATTCTCTGAATGAAAGATGTATATAAATAGTATTGGCAATCATAGCATTTCTTAGAGAAAATCATTCCCAAGTCCAGTCTTCTAAATCAGATCTATCTTTCTCATTCCAGATTTCAGAAACATTTCATATTGATAATCCTGACTTTCATCATTTCCTGACTTCTTGACACAGATTTGACCCTCAATAATCTAGTTGTTTAGTTTTAAGATCCCAATCTCAATTGTCTCCTACCTTATCAGGATCCATAATATTTTAAGGCAGATTTCTCCCTTACATATGGTATACTTTGTGTTTAGTATTTTCAAATAATGTCATTGGTACCTGACTAGAGAAGCAAATTGATGAAAGAACACAAACTATTACTTTAACAACAGAAAACACAGAAGGCATTTTGAAATGCATCATATTCTATGCCATAGGAGAGTCCTAAAGACCACATTTAAAGAAAAGAAACGGAGTCAATGGAAATACCTTAATATTTTCTGTGTATGTGCAAATGATAACAGAGAGAAAAGGACAAAATTCATTTTAGGATTCAGGAATTTGCACTTGAATTTAATAAGCTATAAGCAGGTAATAGAGTCCTTGGTGGTTACGATTTTTTTCAAAAAAGGAAGGAAGGCAGGCAGGAAGGAGAAAATTTAAGATTTTATTTACTTGTAATTATGTGAACATACGGTAATATATTCTAACATGGACATAGTTCCCACAAGACACAGATTATAAAGCAACTAATGTTTGTTGAGCCTTCTTAAGACATAGTTCTATGGGCTTTTGTGTCCTTAATTCACTTAATAGTCATAATTAACAGACCTATAAGGGAAAGCTAATATTTCCCTATTTTTATAGGTGTGAAAACTAGAGGCTAATAACATGTCCATGACCAACAAATTAGTAAATGACATACCCAGAATTTGAACTGACAATTTGGAGTCAAAGTAGCACTTTTAATCATTATGCTGTCGTATTCCCCATTAATTGTATGAGAAAGACAAATGTGTAACCTGAAAACATCAGTACAGTATGGCAAAACTATAGGTGAAGGATGCAGATCAATGCAACTCAGAACAGGGATATCTACATGATCTCAGAAATTAAATTTGAAATTAGGTAAACTTAAAATGAATGACAAAAATTATACATAAAATTAGAAGGAGTAATTGGACTTACAGTATTCTTTCTAAAATTATCTTGGGATTAATAAAAGTAATAAATTACATTATATTGTTAATATATATTTTATTTTAATACATATTAGAATATAATGTTATCTGTGTAGTAATCTCTTGAGAATATATTAAATGAAAAAATGTCAAAGTATTTATACGGTTGCTTCAAACAGAGGATATCAAACAACCAATAACCCCTGAAGATCTATTCAACTTCAATAATCATGAGAAAATGTAATTCTACTCCTAGATACATACCCAACAGAAATACATGTGTCTGTGTCTGTGTGTGTTGTGTGTGCTTTAGCAAAAGCACACTCATAAGTAGAGCAACATTCTTCAAATAACCCAAACTGGAAATAACCCAAAGGCCCATCTACATGGGTGAATAAATAAACTGGTATAATCATAAAATGAAATTCTTTACAAAAATTAGAGTGAGTGATTTACAACTACATGAGTCTCACAATATATTATTGAATGAAAAAAATCAGAAACAAGTATGGTACATAATTCCATTTACATGCAATTCAAATAAAGTGAAAAGTAATCTGTAGTGTTAGAAGTAGGATAATAGTTATTCTGTGAATGGAAACATAATGATGAAAAGGGGTTTACACATAGACTGTGGGGTACCATTAAGACTTTGTTTCTTGATCTGTGTGTTAGTTATACAATTCTGTTCAATTTGCGTAAATTCATTAAGCTGTGTATTTGTGAACTGTTACTAATATATGTTTTGTGAATGTTTTATTTCAATTAAACATTACCATAAAATTAAATTTCATAGTTGAAGTCATATATATTGGAATATATCCTCCATATATGACAAAACATGAAATATTTTAATAGTAATACTATTATTTTAGTAATACTATGAATAGGAAACAATGATCTGTACCAGTTTTGTATATACATGTATGTATATATGTGCATGTGTATATATATATATATACATATATATATATGTATGTATATATATCCATATATATTATACATATGATATATAGCTGTCATAGACTTTATATAATATGATTTAAGAATTTGTGTATTGGCATTATGATTATGGTTGGGAAAGATAATGAACCTCATAAACCAAAATAGCCATTGGTGCCAAAACTTTTTGAAATTATGGAGCTGTGTATATTTTTTTAAATGCTTCATTTCAATGCGCTCCTCTGATTGTGAGAGAAGAAAACACATTTTTAGCCTTAAATGTTCAAAGTAAATGACACAGGGTTTCTTCAAGTACTGGTACTAAAATTAAAAAAATATTCAATCTCATCTTCAGGGCAATGAATCTCATAAAAAAGCCATTTTTCTATAATAACATTTACACACTTTATTTTCAGAATAAAAACTCAGATATCTTCCTTTTAGGAAAAAATGCAATTCCTAATGTTTTAAATTGATCCTTAAGCACTTATAGTGAGCATAAAAATAGAGTTGCCCTTAATATATATTTGCTTGCTATATAGGAATTAATATATGTAAATAAAAATATGAAATGAATGAGAAATAAAAAAGCTTTCTGGAATTGGACATAATTTCTAAATAATTTATATGTATATAGTGTACTTTAATTCAACACTGTTTTAAAAATCACCAAAGTTTTAGTTTTCCAAGAATTTTTGCTGTCATTAGAAATGCTATGATATTTCTTGGGAAATAAGGCATATGAATTTAAAAAACTCCTGTCTATTGCCTGGGAATTAAAAGAAACAAGATATTGGTGAAGGGAAAGTATTGTACTCTGCTTTTCTCTTTCCTGCTTTCTATGAGCTTTATCAGGAAAAAGGAGACTATATAGTATCTTTTTGGTATTATTTTCACCTAAAAATGTGCAATAAATAAAGGATTGCTATTTTACTATTATCATATGTCGTAAATATTTTTTACAAAATAAGTTATTAGATCACAATCAGAGCTGAAAACTATTCTTCCAAGGATAGGGGAAGCATTGATAACTACAGCTGTGGTAGGCAGAATAATTGGCCCTCCAGAGATGTCCATGTCTTAGTGTCCAGAACTTGGGAATATGTTACAATACATGCCAAGAGAGGTTAACCTCTGGAATGGAATTAAGATCATTAACTACCACATAGGGTGATTATCCTGGATTATCTGAGTTGTTCATATGTAATCACAAGTGTCAGTAAAACTGCAAAGAGGCCGAAGAAATCAGAGAAAGAGGTATGAGGGCATAAGGAACGTCAAAGTGATGTCATGTGAAAAGGACTTGATTGGCAGTTGTTGACTTTGAAGATGGAGAAACAGGGCCAGGAGACATGGAATGTGAGTTGCCTCTCACAGCAGGAAAAGTCAAGAAAATGGATTCTCCCTGACAGCCTCCTAAATAGAACACAGCTCTGCCAACACCTTCATTTTAGCTCTGTGAGAACTGTGTTGGACTTCTAATATACACAACTTGAGATAGTAAATTTGTGTTTTGAGTTACTAATATTGCATTCATTTGTTGCATCAGCAATAGAAAACTAATACAGCTCATATGGGCTGTATTTTCCAAGCAGCAAAACAGGTATGCTATTATAGTCAATTCCTCAAACTCTTTGGGCATGGACTGGGCACCAGAACAAGTGCAGAAGTTTGTGCAAAGCTGGATAAGGAATCTCAAACTTATTCCATTTTATAAAATATAAAACATACCTTCACCAGCACATTGGTTTTGGAAAGCAAAAGAATATTCTTCACTGTGCACTGTGGGAAAACTGGCAGAACAAAGATTAGTTCCACCCAGAGCTCCTGATGCTGTCACTGAGGCCTGAAAAGCACCTGCTCACATGTCACCTGCTTTAGTACCTCTGTCTCTGGTTATTGGGCAGTGTTTCAAATAGTACATTTTGTGCCAGTTCAAAGCAGTTCTATCCACATTCTCTGCAGATCAAACTCTAAGAGCAGAAGGTCATTGTGGACTACTAATAATTTAGCAGTGTTTTAATGAGAAATCCAAGGAAAAAGATTGAGTTACAGAATATGGTTTGAAATGCAATTAATTCCGCTATTGCAAAGGTAAAAGAAGACTCAAGTAAAGGAAAAAGTTAAATTCCCCTTTGCTGTTGCCTATAATTGTGATCTCTCAAGATACAAAAAAAACAAATACAAAAACAAAAGAAAATAGTTGATCAGGCTCACATATGTTGGAAAACTGCTTACGTTCAGTCCTGCCAAAGTTGGCATCAGATTGAGCTGTCTCTGATACTCAATTGCCAACAGCTGAAATGTAAGCCACAGAGAGAATAATTTCACACAGAGATCCTGAATTTGTAAAAATTGTTCATTCATCAATTGGCAAGAAGTAGATGGAGGAGACAGAGCATACAGAATGAAATTCCAAGGTTGGAGTGAATTACTACTGAACTATAATTTTAATGAAAAAATGTATTGTCCCTAAGTTCTATATAAAATATACACAAAAGGAAAAAAAGATTAGGTTCATTCATATGTGGTATACTAATCACTTTCAAGCAAGAGGTATTAATTTTGCTACTAGAAAACAGCATGGCATGGTCATGGGATAACTGGATCCTTACAAAATAGATTAGAATGTGTAGCCTGCCTTAGCAATATTTTTTCCTCCACTTATGCAGTCAAACTAGGAAGGTAAGGGTAGGCTGTTTTATATAAACTATCTGAGTGAAGTCTCTGTGAATCTGAATTTTTCCAGGTTCAAAACACTGGTGAAGTGAAAATGACATTTATGTATTTTATAACATATTCACTGTGTCTGATTATTTCAGATTGAATAGAGTTATGGAAATATGAGACCTTCTGACATCTCATGACTGATGAACTATAGCTCTGATTTTTATGATGATTGATTTTATTTTTCAATTGTTTTGATTTCTGAAAATTTAAACACCCACTTAGCATGAGATTGATAATGGTTATTTGTCATGTAGAAAATCTGACTTAGATTTATGGAATTGCTTGACATATTTCAGACCTGCTTGTACGTGTGAATCCCTGTTCTTCTGTTCATATATGAATTTGATTTAAAACAAAAATATCTTGTATTAGATTAGCATGAGAAGCGCAAGTTCTTATTATTGGTACTACCAATTCTGGCAAAAGAAAAATACTGTACCTTATTACATTACTCCCAGAAGAATACACACACACATACATTTTTACTTCTCTCAAAATAAGTCCTTCTAGAAATACCACATTAATTTGAAAAGGACTGTTCTGAGGGGATGAACCACTACCAGATCCTCAAATAAGTTTTAAATAATCATTGTATGTAATAAAAAGAAAGTTAGTTCATTCTCGGCCCCAGCTGGCCAGCAGGCATTTATTATCTCTGATACTTAAATATGTCAGTGTGAGTTCATCAAATCTGAAGGACTTTTCACTTTCACTTGAAATAATCATAGAAATTTTGAGTTGGAACTGACCTAAGGCATAACCTTGCCTAAGCACCTGCCTAAACTAGAAATTATCAATGTCAGTATCTCTGACAAGAGGTCTTCCATTACATAGTTCAAATACTACAAGTAACAAGAAATTCAGTGTTCTTTGAGTATGGTCATATCCTTGTTGAATAGATCAATTTTCTAAAAAATATTCTTCTGTATGGTGAGGAATCTGCATCTTCTTAATATGTATCCATTTGTTCTTTTCCTTGCATCTACCTCTAAGACTAACAATTGTAGCTGCTACTCAACATTCTCTACCTTTAATCCTACAATTCCTCTCTTGGCATGTTCTTTAGGGCCGTAATGTATGTTGGTTATCATGTTCTGGATACACATTGATTTTCAAAAATACTCTTAAAACTTGAGAACATTATTAGGTTTTTCCAGTATACACTTTAGGGTAAGCTGTTGATTTTCATTCTTTTAAACAATATTATTCTATTAAAGACCATGCTTTTTAATAATTATTTAGTATTGTTTCCTTGGGCCTCAAAAAATAGACTTTCAATTTATTTCATTTCATTCTGTCTGAATTATTATTATCCAGATTACTGCCGACTCCAAAACCTCCCCTTGCAACAGACATACATTATTTGCAATTGCTTTTTAAAAATGAATACACTACTTCACATATCCCCAATGCCAGGAAATATTATGGCAGTAACTTATGTACTTATTTATTTTTACTGCCTCATTTAATGTTGTGACAGTTATTCCTCTAGCATAGACTAATACTTTGAAGCCTTACTTCTGGGTCCTCATACAAGTCACCCACATTAAAGAAAAAGTTGAGAAAAATGAGGCCAAAGACTGGTCTTTGTGGCATATTATGAGAAACCTCTTTCCATCAGTTGTCATCCTTAATATATCATTTCTTTGATATGATATGAAAGTCCTTTTGGTACTTTAATAAAATTTTCTTGAAACAACACATAATGACAGAACAGTATCAAGGCATTTTCTCATTATAGATGTTCTCCCTTGAGCTTCAAATCCCTTTAATATGTTTGTTTCGCCCATTTTAGTTTTTTTTCTTTTTAGAATTAATCTTTTTTTTTTGGTATCATTAATCTAAAATTACATGTGCAATATTATGGTGATTAAACTACCCCCTTCATCAGGTCCCCAACACCAACCCCATTACAGTCACTGTCCATCAGCGTAGTGAGATGCTATAGAATCACTACTTGTCTTCTCTGAGTTGTACAGCTCTCCCCGTGCCCCCCCCCAACATTACATCTGCTAATCATAATGCCCCCTTTGCCCCTTATCCTTCCCTTCCCACCCATCCTCCCCAGTCCCTTACCCTTTGATAACTGTTAGTCCTTTCTTGGGTTCTGTGAGTCTGCTGCTGTTTTTTTCTTTCAGTTTTTGCTTTTCTCTTATGCTCCACATATGAGTGAAATAATTTGATACTTGTCTTTTTCGGCTTGGCTTATTTCACTGAGCATAATACCCTCTAGCTCCATCCATGTTGTTGCAAATGGTAGGATTTGTTTTCTTCTTATGGCTGAATAATATTCCATTGTGTATATGTACCACCTCTTCTTTATCCTCTCATCTACTGATGGACACTTAGGTTGCTTCCATTTCTTGGCTATT
>JAVSCE010009927.1:0-38518 GCA_032199065.1 Smutsia gigantea
GAGACTAGTTCAGAACTAAATCATTTAGGCTTGAAATGCTGGTGGCTCAAAATAGGGTGAATAACAGTAGAAGGAGTAAGATGTAGTTGGATTCCTGAGTATGTGGATATAAGAGAAGAGGAGGAATAAAGCATGCTTTTAGGATTTCGCTTAAGCCACTGGAGGAATGGATTTCTTTTCTCACTGAAATAGGGAAAACTGGGATCACAGTAGATTTGGTGGCAAACTCAGGATCTTGATATTAGGTATATTAAGTTTGAGATTTCTGTTAGACATCTATATGGATGTCAAGTAAGCAGAAAAGAATTAGCAAGTCATTATTGCACATATAATGTTAAGAGCCATGAGACTAGATGAAATCACAAAGAAAGTTAAATACAAATAGAAAAAGTGTTCAGGGACTGATCCTGGGACTCACTTATGTTTAGACGTACAGGAGATAAAGAAGAACAATCAAAATAGATATTTTCAAACAGGTTGGCAATAATCCTTAAGTGATGGAATTATGAATATTTTTCTCAATTTTCTGAAATAAATCAGTGATACATTTTTGTATTACAATTTATGATGTATACCCATTAAAAAGTATGTTTTTTAGGAGTCCAATCCACTGAGTTTTGACAATTATATAAAACTTTTATACTATCACCCAAAACAAGATATGGAATATTTCATTAACCCAGAAAATTCATTTACATTCCTTTCTGATCTACTCATCACCCCCCATTCATATGCTACAATTTTCTGACTTCTATCATCATAGATTAATTTTGTCTGCCTAGAGTTTCGTAGGACTGTTTTGCTTTTCCTCAGCATAATGTCTACAACATACATGATTATATTATGTTTCATGTACCAGTGATTTGTTCCTTTACATTGCTAGTGTGTTCCCTTGAATGTATAGCCCATGATTAGTTGATCATTCTGATGGTGAAAATTTGGGCTGTTTACAGTTTTAGGTTATTATAAATAAGGCTGCCATGGACATTATTGTATAAATCTTTTTGTCGATGTATGTTTTCATTTTCCTTGGATAGATAACTAGGAGTAGAATTGCTGGACATAGAATAGATGTAATCTAACTTTAAATAGTCAGCTTTGAAAAACAGTTATACCATTTTACCATTTAATTCACATGCAAATAATTTTAAATAGAAAATGGGTTTCTAAAAAATTTGCCTTGAAAATTATATTTTTAATTTTAAATATTCGTTATGTTCTTTAATATACATTCTTGACCTACAATCTTGTCAAAATATTCTATGTGGCAGCTTTTGAAGATCTCACTTGGCAGTCAAAAGATATTGCAGGCTGATAAGTAGTACTGGAATAGTTGTGAAGAACTTGTTCATTAAGCATTATATGCAAATGAATTTAATAAACTCTTGGCTCAAACAGAGATAAGTGGGAAGTTACATCCCTAACAGGAGTGATCCCAGCTCATGCTCTGTACCCATCTTCAACTTCTTCCTTGTTTTTCTTTTTCATTTTTCTTCCAGCTTCATCCATGTGGAATCAAAAGTGTTGAATGTCCAGAGACTGAGTAATAGAGACAGCCAGCAGAAAGATCTCCCTCATTGAGTACTGGTGAGGAGCACAGGCAGAATGTTCTCTTGCTCGAACAACAGAGGTTGCAGTAGATTAAGCAGAGTGTCCAAGTTGCCAGCCTATTCTGGTGTCAGGTGGGTATCCATGACAGGATTAGTATGGCCTTCAGATGTGTTTATTTAAACACCCCAATGACCCAATACATTTTAATTTTTCAATGTTTAAATTTGACTATTTTAATGTTGTTGAATATTAATTACCATGAAAAACTATATTCTACATAAGACTAAGGAAAAGTTTGAATTTCTAAGAGAAGTTGCATTTCTACTTAGCAACAGAGTAGCAAATGCATTAAACTGTGGGGGGGTGGAGAAGCAGCCTTATGCCCCATACTTCAGGGTACATTTTACCTGTCTGGAGACAACTTGGGGACAGATGCTACTGGCATCTAGTAGGTAGATACCGGGGATGCTGCTAAAAATCCTATAATGCCCAGGACAGTCCCCTACAACAAAGAATTATCTAGCTCAAAATGTCAATAGTGTGTTGAGAAACCCTGTTAAATAATTGGTATAGAACTGAGGAGAACACATTTAAAAGCTAAAATTACAGACCTGAGGTTATTTGCATATTAGGAGATTGAGGTTTATAATCTATTAACTAAAAAGGCCCTGCAACCAGACCTACCCTCCAGGAACTAAATACCTAAGAACTAAAATAAATATGTAGAAAAATAGGCTCTAAAAGGTGTGGTGAATTGTGGTTTCAGTGAGTTGGGAATGAAGTTTCTTAGAAGAGATACTGGGTTCTCAGTCAAGCTGTGTGGAAGGGGCAAGTTGCTGTGTTAATTTATTCTCAGTAGATGGGGCAGAGTGTCTTACTAAAATGGAAGAGGATGTTCTGAACACCCTATTGAGGTAGCTCCTGCCTCATTATTTTCTATCATGACATGCTCTTCTCTCTCCTAACACTATGATAACATTAAAATGGTTACTGTTGTTTACTATCTGTTCATCCATTGGTCTGTAAGCTCTGTGAACGTAGGAACTACATTGTGTTATTCAAACCTGTATGCCCATTATTTAGCTCAGTGTCTTCTATTATAACAGGCATCAATAAGTGTGATATTTTTTAGTTATATTAAACATTTACATAATTTAAATTCCCACCATAATCTATCTAAAGGGAACTTTTCCTGAGAAAGTTCATATATTAATTTTTTGTTCCATTCACCTTGATAAGAAAAATTCAGCTCAAAGGTATTTTTCCTACCTTTGTTTTTGAGCAAGAGAGAAAATGGGTTTTTGTTAGTAGGGGAAGTCTTGCCTTTGGAGGTGAGTATCAGCAGTTTACCTGTAGTGAAAAAGGAGTATATGGAAAGTTTTGGTAAGTGAGAAGAAAGAGGGATATGGCTCATTGCACTTCTCAGGCCCCAACAAGTAAGATGTCTATCAGCAAGAAGCTCAGAACAAGGGTTCCACTTCAAGATGGTGACATAGGAGGTTCCTGAACTCACCCCCTTACTCTTAGGCATACCAAATCTACAGGTAAATATGGAATAATTCCCTCTGAAAGAAATCCAAACTCAAGCTGAATGACTCCTACACATCAGATAAATAAGAAAAAACCCACATCAAAATGGGCAAGCCTTGTCTCTGTGAAAGAAGCTTGGTCATACATCTGGCACACTGGCTGCAGTCCAAAGGACACATTGCTCCATAGCCTGGCTCTGGACTCTGGTGACCAGTGGAGCTTGTTCTTACAATTTCTTGGTTGGCTGTCCACCCAGAACTCAGTGCAGGGGAGCAGACAGGTACCCATCTCCCAGTCTTTCCCTGAAAGGTCAATTTGCATACTTTAAAAGCAGCTGACTGAGGGTCCAGGTTCCAAACATTATGTGCTGACTGACATACTCCCCTTTGGGATACTGACAGGTTTCAGCACACCCTCAATTATTGGGAGCCACTAAGATCAAAGAGTGCTGTTTAAATAATTGGAAAGTTTTAAGAGACAACAAAATGGTAGGGAATGGCTAAATGACAAGGTTCATTTCTTCAATGAGACCACTCCTTTAAGAATGGGAGAGGTGGCTGTGTTATCTAATCCATAGAAACCAACAGAAACATTAATGGAATGTAGATAAATGATTTACCTGATGAAGAGTTCAAAATGCATGAGCAAAGTGAAAATATGAGAAAGTGATAAGCAGAAATCACAAAGCTGAAGAATACAACTGACCTGAAAAATTAAATAGAGGGCTTTAACAGCAGACTAGATGAAGTGGAGGAAAGGGCAGTGGGATTAATCCAGAAACACACAAAAAAGGAAAGAAATACAGTGAAGATAAAGCCAACCAATTTCACATTATAGGGCTCCCAGAAGGAAATGACAGAGAGAAAGGGGCTCATTTGAAGACTAATGGATGAAAATTCCCCTAACTACAGGTAAGAAATAGACATTCAGATTCAGGAAGTCTAGAGAGTTGCAAATAAGATGAATTCAAAGAGAACTACACTAAGACACATTAAATGTTGACCTACTTATAAAGAAAAGGAGAGAATGTTAGAGAAAAGTAACTTTTTAGGTATAAGGGAGCCTCCATAAGACTATCAGCAGTTTTCAGAAGAAATGGTACAATATATTCAAATTGCTGAAGAAAAAACGTCCAACCAAGAATACTTTACCTGGTAACATTGTCCTTCAGAACAGGAGGACAGAAAGTTTTCCCCACAAGCAAAAGCTAAACACCACTAGCCCAGCCTAAATAGAAATGGTAAAAGAATTATTCTTGCTGAAACAAAGTGCACTAATTAGGAAAATATATAAAAGTATAAATCTCATTGGTAAAGGTAAATATATAATTAAATTCAGGATATTCAAATGTTGCAATGCTGTGGGTAAACCACTTATTACTCTAGTGTGAAGGCTAAAAGACAAAAGTAGTAAAGGTAACCATACCTAAAATAATTTGTTGATAAATACAGAGGACAAAAGGATATGAACTCTGATGTAAAAAGGAAGAGCTTTAACATGCATTTAAATGTAATTTGAAATCAGGGTAAATATACTGTTGCATGTTTTATATAAGCCAAACCAATAATAGATACACAAAAGATAAAAGAATCTAAGCATACCACAATTGAAAATCATCAAATCTCAAAGGAAGAGAGCAAAGGAAAAGAGTGAACAGAGAAACTGCAGAATAGCCAAAATATAATTATAAAATGGCAATAATTACCTTAAATGTAAATAGATGGAATTCTCCAATAAAAAAACACAGAGTGCCTTAATAGATTAAAAGACCATGATCAAACTACATGCATCCTAAAAGAGATTCACTTCACTTTAAGGACAAACACAGATTGAAAGTGAAGAAACACAACCTTCCAAAATTGACCCAGGAGAAAGCAGAAAATCTGAACAGACCCATTACCAACAATGAAATTGAATTGGTAATCAAAAAACTCCAGGACCAGATAGCTCCACAAATGAATTCTACCAAACATTTAAAGAGCTAATACCCATCCTTCTTAAAATATTCCAAAAAATAGTAGAGGAGGGAATACTTCCAAACTCATTCAATGAGGCCAGCATCACTTTAATACCCACACCAGACGAAGACACTGCAAAAAAATAAAATTTTAGACCAATATCCCTAATGAAAATAGATTTAAAAATCCTCAAAAAAATATTAACAAACAGAATTAAAAAATACATCAAAAGGATCATCTGTCATAACCAAGTGGGATTTATTCCAAGGATGCAAGGTTGGTATAATCATAAATCAATCAATATCATACACCAACATTAAAAAAAGGATGAAAACCACATGATCATCTCAATAGGTGCTAAAAATGCATTTGACAAAATTCAACATCCATTCATGATAAAAACTCAATAAAATGGGTATAGAGGATATGTACCTTAACATAATAAAGACCATATATGACAAACCCACAACATCATACTCAGTCATAAAAAGCTAAAAGCTTTTCTTCTAGGATCAGGAACGAGACAAGTATATCCATTCTCACCACTTTAATTCAAATTAGTATTGGAGGTCCTAGCTATGGCCATCAGGTAAAGCACAGATAAAAGGCATCCAAATTGGTGAGAAAGAAGTTAAACTGCCACTATTTGCAGATGACATGATATTACACATAGAAAACCCTAAGACTCCACCAAAAAGCTATTAGAACTAATAACTGGATTCAGCAAAGTTGCAGGATACAAAATTAATACACATAAATCTGTTGCATTCCTATATACCAATGATGAACTAGCAGAAAGAGAAATCAGGAAAACAACTTCACTTAAAATTGCACTTAAAAAAGAATAAAATACCTAGGAATAAACCTAACCAAAAAAGTGAAAAACCTGTATTCTAAAACTATAAGACATTTGTGAGAGAAATTATAGACACCAAGAGATGGAAATCTATCCCATGCTCATGGATAGGAAAAATAAATATTGTCAAAATGGCCATCTTCCCAAAGCAATTTACAGATTCAATGCAATCCCCATCAAAATACCAATGATATTTTTCAATGAACTAACGCAAATAATTCTAAAATTCATAAAAAAACACAAAAGACCCATAATATCCAAAGCAATCCTGAGAAAGAACAAAACTTGGGGTATTATGCTCCCTGATGTCAAGCTCTACTACAAAGCTACAGTAATCAGAAAAGTATGGTACTGGCACATGAAGAGACCCATATATCAGTGGAACAGAGCATAGAGCCCTGGCATAAACCCAAGAACATATGGTCAATTAATATATTATAAAGGACCACTGAATATACAATGTGGAAAGGCTCTCTCTTCAACAACTGGTGTTGGGCAAACTAGATAGCTACATGCAAGAAAATGAAACTGGATTACTCTCTAACTCCATACACAAAAGTGAACTCGAAATGGATCAAAGACCTAAATGTAAGATATTAAATCATAACACTCTTAGAAGAAAACATAGGCAAAAATCTCTTGAATATAAGCATGAGCAATTTCTTCCTGGAAACATCTTCTCAGGTAAGGGAAACAAAATAAAAAATAAACAAGTGGGAATAAATGAAACTAAAAAGCTTCTGCATAGCAAAGGACACCATCAATAGAAGAAAAAGTATCCTACAGTATGGGAGAATATGTTTGTAACTGACTTATCTGATAAGGGGTTAACATCCAAAATATATAAAGAACTCATATGCTTCAACACCCAAAAAACAAATAACCTGATAAAAAGTGGGCATTGGACCTGAACAGACACTGCTTCAAAGAAGAAATAAAAATGGCCAACAGGCACATGAAAAGATGTTCCACATCACTAATTATCAGGGAAATGCAAATTAAAACCACAATGAAATACCATCTCACACCAGTTATAATGGCCACTCTCCAAAGGACAAGAAATAACAAGTGTTGGTGAGGATGCAGAGAGAAGGGATTTTACACTGTTTGTGAGAATGTAAATTGGTGCAACTGCTTTGGAAAGCAGTATGGAGATTAGTCAAAAAACTAAAAATAGAAATACTATTCAATCTAATAATTCCATTTCCAGGAATTTACCCAAAGAAAACAAAATCCCAGATTTAAAAAATATATATACACCCCCTTTTTTTCACTGCATTATTTACAGTTACCAAGATAAGGAAGAAACATAAGGGTCTATCAATAGATGACTAAAGAAAAGTGTTATATATACACAATGGAATATTATTCAGCCATTAAAAAGATATAGTGCCATTTATTACAATATGAGTTGACCTAGAGAATATTATGCTAAGTGAAGTAATTCAGGCAGAGAAAGATAAATACCATATGATCTCACCTATTTGTGGAATCTAGAAACAAAAGAAAACAAAATGAACAAAACAATAGACCGAGACACTGAAAAGTTACTGGTGGTTACCACGGGGGAAGAGAAGGAGTAGGTGCATGGGAAGGGTGAGGGTGATAATAGGGCACATAAATTCTCAGTCATGATGTAATTTTGTCACAGGGATGGTAGTACAGCATGTGGAATATAGCCAATGATTCTTTTTCATCTTCTTGTGTTGACATACAGTAACCACACTATTGGGGGTGAAGATTTAGTTATATGCATAACTGTTGAGCCACTGTGCTGTATACTTGAAATCAACATGAGATTGTACATCTATCAATGATACTTCAATAAAAATGTATAACATCTGAATAGAACAATAATGATTAAAGAAACTGAATCAGTAATCAAAAAAATCCTAGCACCAAAAACTCCAGGACCAGATAGTTTCACTTAATAACTCTATGAAACATTTAAAGAAAGATTACCCCAATCTTCCTCAAACTTCCAAAATATTGAGGATGTGGGAATATTTTCAAACTCATTCTTGAGCCCAGCATTGTTACCTAAAGCAAATAGGGAAACCATAAGGCAAGAACATTTTTACCAATATCCATTGTGATTATAGATAAACATATTCTCAACAAAATATTAGCAAACTAAATGTAAGAACACATTAAAAGGATTATACATTATGACTAAGTGGGGTTGATCCCTGGGATACAAGGACATTTCATCACTTGCAAATCAATAAATATATCACATCAATAAAATGAAAAACAAAATCACATGATTATATTAATAGATGAAGAAAAACCATTTGACGAAATACAAATCATTTTTTGATTAAAACCCTTACAGGCTGGATATAGTAGGAGCATACCTCAACATAATAAAAACATATAAAACATATCACAAACCCACAGCTAATATTAAACTCAATGGAGAGAAATTTAAAGTATTTCCTCTAAGATCAGCAACAAGGCAAGGATGCCTATTCTCACCATTCCAATTCAATATAGTACTGGAAGTCCTAGCCAGAGCAATTAGGCAAGACAGAGAAATAAATGACATCTAAATTAGAAAAGAAGAAGTAAAATGGCTATTATTTGCTGATGATTTGATCCTATAAAAAAATCTCCAGTATCAAACGTTTGGAATTAATCAACAATTTCCATAATGTTGGCAAGATACAAAGTCAATATATAGAAATTGATTGCATTTTTACATTAATGAGGCATCTGAAAAATAAAACCATTATATTCATAATGCTATCAAAAATAGCACAATACTTAGAAATAAATTTAACCAAGGAAGTAAAAGTTCTGTACAATGAAAACTGCAAAACTTTATCAAAAAATTGAAGGTACAAATAGAAAGACATCCTATGTTCATAAATTGGAAAAATATTGTTAAAATGTCCTACTACCCAAAGTAATCTACAGATTCAATATAATCCCCATCAAAATACCGAGAATTATTCACAGAAATAGTAGGACAATCCTAAAATCTGTATGGAACTACAAAAGACACCATCTAGCCAAAGCAATCCTGAGAAAAAAGAGCATATCGTGCTTCCAGATTTCAAATTATACTAAAAAGCCATAGTAATTAAACTCAGTGTGGTATTAGTAAAACAGATATATCAACCAACAGAACAGCATATAGAGCCAGGAATTAAACCCTAGCATATAGAATCAACTAATATTTGACAAGGAAGCCAAGAGTACCCAACAGGGAGAGGACAGTCTGTTAAAAAAATGGTGCTGGGAAAATAGGAGAAACACTTGCAGGACAATGAAATTGTACCCCTATCTCACACAGTTCATAAAAATTAACTCAAAATGTCTTAAAGACTTAACCATAAGACCTGATAGCATAAAATTTCCAGAAGAAAAAAGAGATGCAGTTTGACAACATTGACCCTGCCAATATTTTGTTGCCAAAAGCACAAAAAAAGGAAGAAAATCAACAAATGAGACTACATCAGACTCAAAAAACTTTTTCACAGCAAAAGAACAATCAATGAAATAAAAAATACAACCTTACAGAATGGGAGAAAATTTTTGAAAATTGCATATTGCCTAAGGAGTTAGTAACCAAAATATATGAAGAGGTCAGTGAACTTTAACAAAAAAGCTAACCGATTAAAATATGGGCAGAAGAACTAGACATTTCCCCAAAGATGATATCAAAATGGCCAACAGACACATGAAAAGATGTTCATCACTAATCAACAGGAAAATCCACAGTGAAATATCACCTCACACCGGTTAGAATCCCTATCATGAAGGCAACAAGAGGAAGCCAGTGATGATATGGTTAAAAGGAAACCCTTATACATTGTTGGTGGGAATGTGAGTAGATCCAACCACTATAGAAAACAAAATGGATATTCCTCAGAAATTTAAAAGTAGATCTACCATACAATCCAGACAATCCCATTTCTGAGTATATACCCAAAGGAAATGAAAACAAGATTTTGGTGAGATATATGCACTCCCATGTTCATCATTATTCACAATAGTCAAGATATAGAAACCCAATGTCCATCAATGGATGAATAGATATAAAAAATGTGGTATATATACTCAATGGAATATTATTCAGCCCTGAGAGGGAAAGACATCCTCCCATTTGCAACAAAATGGATGGACCATGAGCACATTATGTTAAGTGAGATAGGTTAGAGAAAGACAAGTACTATATGATATCATTCATATGTATGTAGAATCTAAAAATGTTAAATCTGTAAAACAAGAAATAATTAGTGGCTACCAGGGGATTGGAACTGATGAGAGATCAAAAGTATAAACTTGTATCAAGTGGTAAATAAATCATAGAGATCAAATGCACAGTACAACAAATATAGACAATAATGAAATATTATGTAGTATGATAAATATCACTACATCGGCACTCATATCACAATATATAAATATACCAAAGTAACATATTGTATATGTTAAACTTACACAATGCTACTCAAATGTGTTAAATAACCCAACTTTATGCTTCAATGAATTATAAAAAGAACAAACTAAGCCCAAAGTTAGTAAAAGGAAATAACAAAGACAAGAGGACAAATCAATAAAATATGGACTAAAAGATAAATGAAACTAGGAGCTGGTCTTTTATAAAGATAAAATAGACATACCTTTAGTTACATGCATCAAGGAAAAGAGGACTCAATTTTAAAAAATCAGAAATGAAAGGGGAGATATTACAAGTGATACCACATGAATACAAAGAATCATAATTACTACTATGAGCAATTATACACCAAAAAAATTGGAAAATCTATTAGAAATGGATAAATTCCTATAAACAACCTACAAAGAATGAATCACAAAGAAACAGAAAATCTAAAAATATTCATTACTAGTAGGGAGATGGAGTCAGTAATTATAAAGCCCCCAACAAAGAAAAGTCCAGGACCCAAGGGCTTCAATGGCGAATTCTACTAAATTATTTAAAAAGCATTATTACCAGAGGATCCTGGGAAAATGATAGAATAAGAAGTCACTGTGATAACCTCCTCCCACATACCCATCAAGGGAGCAACTACACTTAATACAACTAACTCTGAAAACTATGTGAAGACCAACAGAACAGACCTTCTACGGCTAGTGAAAAAAAGAGAAGGCTACATTGGGAAAGGTAAAGGGGCACAGTTGTGATTGCTCAGCATCCAAGCCCTTCCCCCATCCCAGCCCATGAGCAGGATGGAGTGAGAAATGAAT
Organism: Smutsia gigantea; assembly: GCA_032199065.1. Taxonomy (NCBI): domain Eukaryota; kingdom Metazoa; phylum Chordata; class Mammalia; order Pholidota; family Manidae; genus Smutsia; species Smutsia gigantea. The sequence continues at coordinate 11,113 of JAVSCE010009927.1, forward strand.
GGGGGAAGAGATAAATGTCTGGAAACCTGGCATACCTGGCTGTGGAGGTCTGCTCTGGGAAGATGGGCACTCATATATTTGTTTTTGAAAACCAATGGGGCATAATGACAGGAGACATGGAAAGATGTGGAAGGCCGAGTATCTACTCTTGGTAGACCAGAGTGCTGTGTCGATCAGTTTGAGACTCAACATGGAAGCAGCAGTTTGAAAGGAGATTTGTTAACTTCATGAGTGTGCCACTGGGGGAGGCATCTGACTAAGCTATCTCTGGGCAAGGAAGGGCTGGTGGCCACCACTTTGATAGCCTTTCCTCAGCCTAGCTGGCCATATGCTTGCAGGAACCAGTTCTTAATCTCTTTATCTGTCCCACTTGCCCAACTCTTGCATTCCCTTCCAGACTTGCCCTATCCAACATGCCTAGCACAGCTGAAATTGCATCAGCCTTTGTGGCAGCCTGGCTGAGGGCTGGTCTGACCCACATCATACTGGCAAGGGAGGTGCCCAGTTGGTAAGCTGTACCAGCAAGTCATATAAGCTAAGATAACGTGATAGCATGATCAGCCTTTGCAGGCAGCCAGGCTGAGGACTGGCCTAACCCACTAGCCCACCACAGCATTCATGACTCAACTACAGCAGGAGGGTACCCACAGCCCACACAGGGGATACTCCTAGAACACCTGGCTCTGGTGAGCAGGGGATTTTGTGTTTCTGGCCACCTCAGATGCCTGCTATATAAAGGCAATGCATGAAAAACCAGGAGACATATCTGATCTATGTAATACGTAGAAACAAACATAGAGAAGCAGACAAAATGAGAAGGCAAAGAAACAAGATACACCACCAGAAAAACTGCTAAATGAAATGGAATAAGTGGTCTACCTAATAAAAAATTCAAATATTGGTCATTCATATGTTCACTGGACTAGAGAGAACAGATGAACTCAGGGAGTGCTCCAACAAAGAGATAGAAAATATTAAAAAGTAGCAAAGTGAAATAAGCCAGGCAGAGAAAGACAAATACCATATGATTTCCCAAACAAAACAAAACAGCAACAGACTCATAGACACTGAGAAGTGATTATGGTTACCATTCAGGACAGGGGTTGGTGAGTAATATAGGTGAAGGGTTTAAAGAGATCCAAAATCTCAATCATAATACAAGTTAGAGGGATGAAAGTACACCATAGAGAATATAGTCAATAGTTCTGTAACATCTTTCTATGCTGACAGTAACTACACTAGTTGGGGTGAGCATTTAATAATGTAGATAGATAGCTGTTGAACCACTATGTTGTATACCTGAAACCAATATAGTATTGTATATTCAACTATACTTGAATAAAAAATAATAAAATGGTAGCAGTCAGAGGTAACCAAGCTGAGCAACAGAAAGAGAAAAAAATTAAATATGAGAAAATGCTAAGAGATCACTGCAACAACTTCAAATGAAACAGCATTTGTTCAAGGTCCCAGAAGGAGAAGAGAGATGGGGCAGAAAACCTATCTGAAGAAATAGTACCTGAGAAATTTCCCAACCTGGGGAAAGAAACAGATATTCTGGTATTGGAAGCACAGAGAGTCTCTAATAATATGAACCCCACAACAAGACATTTAGTAATTAAAATGGCAATGATTAAAGATAAAGACAGACTCTTAAAAGCAGCAAGAGAAAGGTACCTTGTTAACTACAAAAACACTTCATAAGGCTATGAGCAGATGTTTTAGCAGAAACTTTACAGGCCAGAAGTGAGTGGTATGAAATATTCAAAGTGCTGAAAGGGAAAAAAATACAACAAAGAATATGTTATCCAGCAAGGTTATGATTCAGAAATGAAGGAAAGATAAAGTTTTCCAGACAAACCAATGTCAAGGGTTCACCACCACTGAACTGGCCTTAAAAGATATGGACTTTTATAAATGGAATTTTTTTCCTTGAGTGAACACAAATGTGCAGTAAGAGAAGCAGACCCAACAAAAGAAAGCATGATGTTCAAGACAAAAATGGTAAAATCAGTAACACACAAAAATTAGCCAAGGGTTACACAAAATAAAAATATGTAAATTATAACAAACATAAAACATAGAGGGAGAATAATAAAAATGTAGTGCTTTAGAATTTGTTCAAACTTAAATGGTCATAAACCTAATGTAGACTACTACATATATAGAATGATATGTATAAAACTCATAGTAACCACAACCAAAAGTCTATAGTATATACACAAAAGGTAAAGAGAAAGTAATCCAAGCATAACACTAAAGAAAATCATCAAATCATAAGGGAAGAGAACAAGAAAGAAAGGAATAGAGAAGAACTACAAAATCAAACAGAAAATAATTGATAAAGTGGCAATAAACACATACCTATCAATAATTACTCTAAATTGAAGGGACTAAATACTCGAGTAAAAAGATAGGGTGGCTGAATGGACCAAAACACAAGACCGACCTATATGCCACCTACAAGAGACTCACTTCAGACTGAAAGACATATATTGACTGAAAGTGATAGAATGGAAAAAGATATTCCATGGAAATGGAAATGAAAGAAAAAGCAGTAGTAGCGATACTTAGACAAAATACACTTCAAAACAACAAAAAAAATGAGACAAGAAAGGGCATTACATAGTGATAAAGGGATCAGTCCAACAAGAGTATATAACAATTGTAAATATCTATGCACCCAACATAGAATCACCTATTTATATATATAAAGCAAATACTAACAGACTTAAATACAATAATGTAAAATTGGTATTATAGGAAGGGACTATAACACCCTATTACATCAATGGATAGAACAAGACAGAAAATCAGCAGTATGTGAAACAACACATTAGACCAGATGAACTTAACATATATACAGAACATTATATCAAAATCAGCAGTATATACATTTTTCCCAAATGCACATGGAATGTTCACTGGTAGAGATAACATGCTGGGTCACAAAACAAGTTTCAATGAATTTTAAAAGACTGAAATTGTGTCAAGTACCTTTTCTGACCACAACAGTCTAAAACTAGAAATTAAGCACAAGAAAAATACTGGAAAAAACACAAACACAAAAGATGCTACTAAACAATCAATGGAGACAAATGAAAACAGAAACACAGAGGTACGAAATATTTGGGATGCAGGAATAGGCAGTTTTAAGAAGAAAGTTCATGGTGATGCGGGCCTACCTCAGGAAACAAGAACAATCTCTAATATACTAACCTTAGAACTAAAGGAACTAGAAAAAGAAAAATAAACACAGCACAAACTTGGTAGAGGGATATCACAGAGACCAGAGAATAAATAAATAGAGACTATGGAAACAATAGAAAAAATTGATAAACCTCATCAAGAAATAGCCAGACTCATCAAGAAAAAAAGAAAGGAGTCAAACAAAGCCAGAAATGAAAGAGGAGATGTTACAACTCACACCACAGAAATTTAATGGATTATTAGAGAATCCTATTAAAAATTATATGCCAATAAATTAGACATCTTAGAAGAAATGGAAAAATTCCTAGAAACAGAATCTTCCAAGACTGACCAGGAAGAAATAGAAAATCTGAACAGACTGATTACTAGTAATGAAATTGAATTGGTAATCAAAAAACTCCCAAACAATATTCTAGCACCAGATGGCTTCATGAGTGAATTCTACCAAACACTTAAAGAAGAGCTAATACCTGTCTTTAAACTATTGAAAAATATAGAAGAGAAAGGGAGACTTCCAAATTCATTCCACAAGGCCAGCTTTATCCTAATACTAAACCAAAGACTACAAAGAAAGAAAATTACAGAACATTATCCCTGATGAACATGTAAAAATCCTCAACAAAATATTAGCAAACTGAATTCAAAAAGACAACAAAAGACCATTCAGTATGACTGAGAGACATTTACTCCAGGGATGCAAGGATGGTTCAATATCTGCAAATCAATGTGATAAATCACGTTAACAAAAGGAAGGGTACAACCATGATCATCTCAATAGATGCTGAAAAAACACTTGACAAAATTCAACATCTATTCATGATAAAATTCTCAACAAAGTGGGTACCAAGAGAACATATTTCAAGGTCATATATGACAAACCCATAGCTAACATCATACTCAATGGTAAAAAGCTGAAAACTTTTCCTCAAAGATCAGGAACAAGAGAAGGATACTCACTCTTACCACTTTTATTTTAAATACTTCAAGAAGTCCTAGCCACAGCAATCAGACAAGAAAAAGAAATAAAAGGCATCCAAACTGGTAAGGAAGAAGTAAAATTGTCACTATTTGCAGATGACATAATAGTATAAAATAGAATCCTAAAGACTCCACAAAAAAACTATTAGATTAAATGAATTCTAACTAAAGTCACAGGATGCAAAATCAATATACAGAAATCTGTTGCATTTCTACATACAAATAATGAACAAAAGGAGAAATTATGGAAACAATCCCATTTACAATTGCATCAAAAATAATAAAATACCTAGGAATAAATCTAACCAAGGAGGAGAAAGACCTATACTCTGAAAACTGTAAGACACTGATGGGAGAAATTGAAGGTGATACCAATAAATGGAAAGTTATTCCATGCTCATGGATAGGAAGAATTAATAACATGAAAATGGCTATCCTGCCTAAAGAAATCTACAGCATTAATGCAATCCCTATGAAAATAGCAATGGAAATTTTCACTGAACTAGAGAAGGTAATCCTAAAGATTATATGGAAACTTTGAAGACTCCAGATAGCCCAAGCATTCATGAGAAAGGAAAACAAAGCTGGGGGTATCACATTCCCTGATTTCAAACAGTACTACAAAACTACAGTAATTAAAATAGTATGGTATTGGCACAAGAAAAGATACACAAAACAAAGGAAGAGAATAGAGAGCCCAGCAGTAAACTCAAGCTTATATGGTCAATTAATACATGACAAAGGCGGCAAGAACATAAAATGGGGAAAAGACAGTCTCTTCAATAAATAGTGTTTGGAAAACTGAACAGCTACCTGCAAAAGAATGAAACTGTATCACTCTCTTATACCATACACAAAATGGATTAAACTCAACATAGGTTAATGATATAAATGTAAGACCTGAAACCATCACTATCTCATACCATACACAAAGTGGATTAACCTCAACATAGATTAATGACCTAAATGTAAGACCTGAAACTAGAAAAACATAGGATATAAAATGTTGGACATTGGCCTCAGCAGATTTTTCTGAATAAATCTCACTAGGCAAGGGAAACAAAAACAAAAATAAACAAGTGGGACTATATCAAACTAAAAAGTTTATGCACCGCAAAGAAAATAATAAAATGAAAAGGCATCCTGCTGTATGGGAGAATATATTTCCAATGATATATCTGATAAGGGGTCAATATTGAAAATATGTAAAGAACTCATAAAACTCAACACCAAAAAAATCCAATAAAAAAATGGTTTTTTTTTTTTATATAGACATTTTTCCAAAGAAGACATACTTGGCCAACAGGCACGTGAAAAGATGCTCAGCATCACTAACCATCAGGGAAATGCACATCAAAACCACAATAAGAAAGCATCTCACACTAGTCAGAATGGCTGATATTAATGATATAAGAAATCACAAGTATGGGTGAAGATGTGGAAAAAAGGGAACCCTCACGCACTGCTGGTGGGATTGCTAGTTGGTGCAACCACTATAAAAAGCAGTATGGAGCTTTCTCAAAAAACTAAAAACAAAAATAACATAGGACCAGCAATTACTCTTCTAGGAATCTACTGAAGAAAACAATAACTAATATAAAAAGTACTTGCACCTCTATGTTCATTACAGTATTATTTATAGTCATCAAGATATGGAACCAACTGAAGTGTCCATTCATTGAAATATAAATGGATACAGAAGATACGGTACAAATTTAATGGAATATTACTCACCATGAAAAAGAATGAAATCTTGCCATCTGACAACATGGATGGACCTAAAGGGTATTATGCTAAGTGAAATGTCAGTCAGAGAAAGCCATATACCACATGGCTTTATTCATATGTAAAAACTGAAAACAAACAAATGTGCAAACAAACAAAACAGAATAGACTCACAGAATGCACCTTTGGTTACCATGGGGGAGGAGTGAAATATGTGAAGGGGATAAAGAAGAACAAACCTCAAATTATAAAATAGTCATATGATAGAAGTACATCATAGTGAATATATCTAATAATATTGTCTTTATATGTCTAAGTATTGTCTTTATATGTTGACAGGTGAGCATTTAGTGATGTATATAATTGTTGAATCACTATATTGTTCATCTGAAACCAATAAAATATATTGTATGTTAACTATATTTCAATAAAAAATGAGTCCTGGCTATTAACGAGAAGATGATAAAATCATGACTTTATTTACTGGTCATGATTCATTTTTAAATTAAGCACTTAAAAATGAAAGCCTATTCATTTTGATATTGGGGGAAAAAAAACAATAAAGTCCAAAACAGTAAATGTTCTAGAAGACTAATTCATTTGCTTGTCAGTCAACATTATTTACTCATTACATCTGGTAATGCTAGAAAAGAAATTAGTGGTTCTTATAATGCTTAAAGAAATAGAAACAAGAAAAAAACATACAATGAGATCCATAAAAATAAAAATAACAAGTACTTCAGAGAATATTTTATCATGGACTTAGAAGCTATAGTAAATTATAAACTAAGATCACTATAACTATGAAATTCTGTGATTAAAAGTCTAAAATGGTAGCCAAATGCAATTATGTTAAACAAAATATATAACTAAATTTAAATAAGATAAGTGAATACAGTTTTGTGGAAATAGAATATGAATAGGTGGTAAGCATTCAGTTGGATTTTGAAGGAGGGAGGGCCTTGAGTCAGAGAAATTATTTTTCGTCTATGTTGTTTTATAATTCTCATTGTAGCTTCAATTTTCATGGATTCACTTAGAGCACTAATATTACAAACATGCTTGTTAGTTGCTGTATATTTTCATGTTTTAAAAATTTATTTTGGTATCATTAATCTACAATTACATGTGCAATATTGTGGTTATTAAACTACCCGCTTCATCAGGTCCCCCCCCCCCCACCAACCCCACTATAGTCACTGTCCCTCAGCATAGTGGGTTGCTATAGAATCACTACTTGTCTTCTCTGAGTGGTACAGCCCTCCCCGTGCCCCCCCAACATTACATTGGTTAATCATAATGCCCCTTTTTCTGCCTTATCCCTCCCTTCCCACCCGTCTTCCCCAGTCCCTTTCCCTTTGGTAAACTATTAGTCCGTTCTAGGGTTCTGTGAGTCTGCTGCTGTTTTGTTCCTTCAATTTTTTTTCCTTGTTCATATACTCCACATATGAGTGAAATCATTTGATACTTGTCTTTTTCGGCTTGGCTTATTTCACTGAGCATAATACACTCTAGCTCCATCCATATTGTTGCAAATGATAGGATTTGTTTTCTTCTTATGCCTGAATAATATTCCATTGTGTATATGTACCACTTCTTCTTTATCCATTCATCTACTGATGGACACTTAGGTTGCTTCCATTTCTTGGCTATTGTAAATAGTGCTGCGATAAACATAGGGACGCATCTGTCTTTTTAAACTGGGCTGCTGCATTCTTAGGGTAAATTCCTAGGAGTGGAATTCCTGGGTCAAATGGTATTTCCATTTTGAGTTTTTTGAGGAACCTCTATACTGCTTTTCACAATGGTTGAACTAATTTGCATTCCCACCAGTAGTGTAGGAGGGTTCCCTTTTCTCCACATCCTCACCAACATTTGTTGTTCTTTGTGTTTTGGATGTTGGCCATCCTCACTGGTGTGAGGTGATATCTCATTGTGGTTTTAATCTGCATTTCTCTGATGATTAGCGATGTGGAGCATCTTTTCATGTGCCTGTTGGCCATCTGAATTTCTTATTTGGAGAAGTGTCTATTCATGTCCTCTGCCCATTTCTTAATTGGACTATTTGCTTTTTGTTTGTTGAGGTGCATGAGTTCTTTATATATTTTGGATGTCAACCACTTATCGGATATGTCATATATGAATATATTCTCCCATACTGTAGGGTGTCTTTTTGTTCTACTGATCATGTCCTTTGCTGTACAGAAGCTTTTCAGCTTGGTATAGTACCACTTGTTCATTTTTGCTTTTGTTTCGCTTGCCCAGGGAGATATGTTCATGAAGAAGTCATTCATGATTGTGTCCAAGAGATTTTTGCCTATGTTTTTTTCTAAGAGTTTTATGGTTTCATGAATTACATTCAGGTCTTTGATCCATTTTGAGTTTACTTTTGTGTACGGGGTTAGACAGTAGTCCAGTTTCATTCTCTTACATGTAGCTGTCCAGTTTTTCCAACACCAGCTGCTGAAGAGGCTCTCATCTCCACATTGTATATCCAAGGCTCCTTTATCAAATATTAATTGACTGTATATGTTTGGGTTAATGTTGGATTTTCCATTCTGTTCCACTGGTCTTTGGGTCTGTTCTTGTGCCAGTACCAAATTGTCTTGATTACTGTGGCTTTGTAGTAGAGCTTGAAGAAAGGGAGCGTAATTACCCCTGTTTTATTCCTCCTTCTCAGGATTGATTTGGCTATTCGGGGTCTTTTGTGGTTCCATATGAATTTTAGAATTATTTGTTCCAGTTCATTGAAGAAAGCTGGTGGTATTTTGATAGGGATTGCATTGAATCTGTAGATTGCTTTAGGTAGTATAGCCATTTTGACAATATTTATTCTTCCTAGCCAAGAGCATGGGATGCATTTCCATTTGTTAGTGTCCTCTTTAATTTCTCTTAGGAGTGTCTTGTAGTTTTCAGAGTACAGGTCTTTCACTTCCTTCGTTAGGTTTATTCCCAGGTATTTTATTCTTTTTGATGCAATAGTGAATGGAATTGTTTTCCTGATTTCTCTTTCTGTTAGTTCATCATTAGTGTATAGGAAAGCAGCAGATTTCTGTGTGTTAATTTTGTATCCTGCAACTTTGCTGAATTCAGATATTACTTCTAGTAGTTTTGGAGTGGAGTCTTTAGGGTTTTTTATGCACAATATCATGTCATCTGCAAATAGTGACAATTTGACTTCTTCTTTACCAATCTGGATGCCTTGTATTTCTTTGTTCTGTCTGATTGCCATGGCTAGGACCTCCAGTACAATGTTGAATAACAGTGGGGAGAGTGGGCATCCCTGTCTTGTTCCCGATCTTAGATGAAAAGCTTTCAGCTTCTCGCCATTAAGTATGATATTAGCTGTGGGTTTGTCATATATGGCCTTTATGATGTTGAGGTACTTGCCATCTATACCCACTTTGTTGAGAGTTTTAATCATGAATGGATGCTGAATTTTGTCAAATGCTTTTTCAGCATCTATGGAGATGATCATGTGGTTTTTGTTCTTTTTGTTGATGTGGTGGATAATGTTGATGGATTTTTGAATGTTGTATCATCCTTGCATCCCTGGGATGAATCCCACTTGATCATGGTGTATGATCTTCTTGATGTATTTTTGAATTATATTTTGTTGAGTATTTTTACATCTATGTTCATCAGGGATATTGGTCTGTAATTTTCTTTTTTGTTGAGGTCTTTGCCTGTTTTGGGTATTAAAGTGATGCTGGCTTCATAGAATGAGTTTGGAAGAATTCCCTCCTCTTCTATTTTTTGGAAAACTTTAAGGAGAATGGGTGTTAATTCTTCTCTATATGTCTGGTAGAATTCAGAGGTGAGTCCATCTTGTCCGGGGGATTTGTTCTTGGGTAGTTTTTAAATTACCTATTTAATTTCGTTACTGGTGATTGGTCTGTTTAGTTTTTATGTTTCTCATTTGGTCAGTCTTGGAAGGTTGTATTTTTCTAAGAAGTTGTCAATTTCTTCTAGGTTTTCCAGCTTGTTAGCATATAGATTCTCATAATATTCTCTTATAATTCTTTGTATTTCTGTGGGGTCCGTCGTCATTTTTCCTTTCTCATTTCTGATTCTGTTTATGTGTGTAGATTCTCTTTTTCTCTTAATGAGTCTGGCTAGTGGTTTATCTATTTTGTTTATTTTTTCAAAGAACCAGCTCTTGGTTTTATTGATTTTTTTCTATTGTTTTATTCTTCTCAATTTTATTTACTTCTTCTCTGATCTTTATTATGTCCAGTCTTCTGGTGTCTTTGGGCCTCATTTGTTCTTCTTTTTCCAATTTCAGTAGTTGTGTCTTTAGACTATTCATTTGGGAATGTTCTTCCTTCTTTAAAAAGGCCTGGATTACAATATACTTTCCTCTTGGAACTGCGTTTGCTGCATCCCACAGAAGTTGTGGCTTTGTGTTGTTGTTGTCATTAGACTCCATATTCCCTTTGACTTCTGTTTTGATTTGGTGATTAACCCATTGTTTAATTAGGAGAATGTTGTTAAGTCTCCATGTATTTGTGAGCCTTTTTGATTTCTTTCTAAAATTTATTTCTAGTTTTATACCTTTATGATCAGAGAAGTTGGTTGGTAGAATTTCAATATTTTTAAATTTACTGAGGTTCTTTCTGTGGCCTAGTATGTGGTCTATTCTGGAAAATTTTCCATGTGCACTTGAGAATAATGTGTATCGTACTGCTTTGGGGTGTAGAGTTCTGTAGATGTCTGTTAGGTCCATCTGTTTTAGTGTGTTGTTCAGTGCCTCTGTGTCTTTACTTATTTTCTGTCTGGTTGATCAGTCCTTTGGAGTGAGTGGTGTGTTGAAGTCTCCTAAAATGAATGCATTGCTTTCTATTTCCTCCTTTAATTCTGTTAGTATTTGTTTCACATATGCCGGCACTCCTGAGTTTGATGCATATGTATTTATAATGGTTATATCCTCTTGTTGGACTGACCCCTTTACCATTATATAATGTCCTTCTTTATCTCTTGCTACTTTCTTCGTTTTGAAGTCCATTTTGTCTGATACAAGTACTGCAACACCTGCTTTTTTCTCCTTGTTGTTTGCATGAAATATCTTTTTCCATCCCTTCACTTTTAGTCTGTGTATATCTTTGGATTTGAGGTGAGTCTCTTGTAAACAGCATATAGATGGGTCTTGCTTTTTTATCCATTCTATTACTCTGTGTCTTTTGATTGGTGCATTCAGTCCATTTACATTTAGGGTGATTATCGATAGATATGTACTTATTGCTATTGCTGGCTTAAGATTCATGGTTACCAAAGGTTCAAGGGTTGCTTCTTTACTATCTAACAATCTAACTTAACTTTCTTGTTAAGTTATTGTAAACACAGTCTGATGTTTCTTTATTTCTCTCCCTTCTTATTCTTCCTCCTCCTTTCTTTATATACTAGGTGTTTTACTTTTTGCCTTTAGTTAGTATTTGGATGGTCTGCTTTCCTTGTTATGATTTTATTTTCTCTGGTAACATCTTTTTAGCCTTAGGAGTGCTTCCCTCCAGGGCAGTCTGTTTAAGATATCCTGTAGAGGTGGTTTATGAGAGGCAAACTCAATTTTCGTTTGTCTGGAAATTGTTTAATCCCTCTGTCATATTTAAATGATAATTGTGCTGGATACAATATTCTTGGTTCGAGGCCCTTCTGTTTCATTACATTAAATATATCATGCCATTTTCTTCTGGCCTGTAAGGTTTCTGTTGAGAAGTCTGATGATAGTCTGATGGGTTTTCCTTTGTAGGTGATCTTTTTTCTCTCTCTAGCTGCCTTTAGTACACTGTCCTTATCTTTGATCTTTGCCATCTTAATTATTATGTGTCTTGGTGTTGTCTTCCTTGGGTCCCTTGTGTTGGGAGATCTGTGTGCTTCCGTGGAATGTGATACTATTTGTTTCCCCTTCAGCAATTATTTCTTCAAAGACACTTTCTATCCCTTTTTCTCTCTCTTCTTCCTCTGGTACTCCTATAATGTGAATATTGTTCCGTTTGGATGGGTCACACAGTTCTCTTAATATTCTTTCATTCCTAGAGATCCTTTTATCTCTCTCTGCCTCAGCATCTCTGTATTCCTGTTCTCTGATTTCTATTCCATTAACAGTCTCTTGCAGTTCATCCAGTCTGCTGCTAAGCCCGTTGATGGCTTGTCTCGTATCTGCATTGTCTTTCCTCACTTCCCTCACTTCCTCCCTCAGCTCCTGCATATTTCTCTGTAGATCCATCAGTATGGTTATGACTTTTGTTCCAAATTCTTTTTCAGGAAGGTTGTGCATTTCCATCCCTTCAGTTTCCCTCTCTGGTGTTGTCTGGGTAAGGTTTATTTGTACCATATTCCTCTGTCTTTTCATGGTGATAGAAGTGGTCACTGGTAAGTGCCATGTATATGTCAGCTGGGCTCTTTAAGACTTTAAAAAGAAAAAAAAAGAAAAGAAAAGAGAAAAAATAAAAACAAAACAAAACAAAAAATCCCTGCTGGGAATAGATTCTGTGGGGATGCTGTAGGTGGTGCTGTTGGTCCCCTATTCCGCAGCTGCGGCCGTGCTGCTCCGCAGGGCCCTTTGTAGCTCTGGCCAGGGCGCGAATGAATGGGAGGCTGTTGATCTCTGCGGGAAGTTTCAATGCAGCTACTTTTTCCCAGTCACCAGACAAGAGGTCCGAAATTCCCCATGCCTTCCAGCCTGCTGGGCTGAGTGCGCTGGGATGAACCGGCTCCTCCATTAGGCTCCTGTCTCTTTAAGACCGCTAAAAGAAGCACGCGCTTTTCTTTTTCCTGGGGTGCTAGCTGCAAGGACCCGGGTGCTTTCCCAACTCAGATCCTGCACCCTCTGTCTCTCCAATCTCTGATACACCACATGATGTGTGTCTGCATTCCCGGCGCAGTTCACCAGGGCTGGTTATTTCGTGGGCCGGTACTTCCACTCCCTCCCCGCTCTGAATCCTCTCCTCCTGCCAGTATGCTGGGGTGGGGGAGTGCTCGGGTCCCACCGGGTCGTGGCTCCGTATCTTTCCTGCCTCGCAGGGTGCCGAGTCCTCTCAGGTGTAGATGCTGGCTGGGTGCTGTCCTGTATCTTCTGGTCTCTCTTTTAGGAATAGTTGTATTTGTTGTATTTTCATAATTATATATGGTTTTGGGAGGAGATTTCCACCGCCCTGCTCACGCTGCCATCTTCCCGGAAGTGTATATTTTCATTTAAGACTTTCTACAGCAAGCTATTTTAATTTGGCTTCTAAGGAAAGACTACTGAGCTACAAAATATAGACAACATGATTAGATGGATATAGAGATATAAGTGGAAATGAAAACTGGAGAGAGAAGTAACAACAGTATTCACACAGCCGTGTTTCTTAAACAGGGGTTCCTTTTAGAGTCATCTATGGAGCTAGTAAAAATCATGCAGTTAAAGACTCACCCCATTGCTCCTCTGCAATAAATTTGGGGTGTGTTCCAGGCATTTTTATATAAAGCCTCACAGATGATTCTAATGACATCATTTCAGAACAACTGTGCTTGAGGTAACTCAACAACTTAACTTCATACTCAGTAATACTACCAGATGTATATGTATAATGCCCCAATATGCTTTTATGGGATCTGTAAAAAAGTTTTCCATGATCATGTGCATTTTGCCACAGTAAAACTATATCAAACATAAAAAGCAGTTAAACAGTTCATTCCTGTACTTGGCTATGAAACCTTTCAGTAATGTTATACAAATTATTATCCTACTTAGGAATTAGTTTCTGCAGAAATGAAAGTGAATAGAAAATCGTGTTAGAGGCTTTCAAATATAACCGTGGTGACTAGAAAATTAGGCTATCTTTCACCTAACCACTTTTAACCTAGAAACTCAGTCATTAACTATAGGGTCAAGCTAGTTTGAGATGTTTATTTTAAAACTCTTTTCTCTTCCATCAGTATATACTTCGGAACTAGCCACTAGAATGTAATCCTCAGCATCCAATGGCTAGAAAGACACTCAAGAAAAGCAAAATTACATTTGCCTCTCACAACTAGTAGCTAACAGAATAATCCAGCGTTTTTAAAACAACATATTCCCCAAGGAAAACAGGGCAGAAGTAGGATATTTCTGGAGTATCAGGAAGGTGACAGGAGAATGGATTAGGTACTGACCCACACTCCCCAGATAGCAAAGATCTCACTACTGTCTACCAGCAATGTATCCTTGCTCTCTTGTCCCTGATGTAGTATTATGTACTGTTTCAAAGCAATAGCTTTGATGTTTCTACCATGGTCGAAGGTTCCTTGTGGTTTGCTTCTATACCTCCATTTCTGGGTCTCCTTGGGCTGTGCTTGGCTTTTTTTTTTTTTTTTGGCTTCCAGTTTTGCACAAGATTACAGCTTTCTAGGTACCTGTGAATAAAGGAAATGCTCTATATCCTGCTGTCCTACAACTTCTGTAAAAGAAGTATAACTTCAAAGCACTGTTTCCCGAGTATATAGTTCTTCCTTTGTGAGTAAATGAAACTTTTTTTGACTCTGATCAGTTTTTATTGTTATCAATTTTGCATCTTTGCAACTCAGATATTAATCAGTATTTTTGGCATATAAGCTGATGAAATATATAATTACAAAATGATGAAAGCATGGTTACATATGGTAAAAATACCATTAATGCAGTATGTATGATATTGTGATATCATTTTCCCAAATATTCATTTTAATTCTATTACTTTTTATTAGTGCCTGGCTACTTATTAATGGAATACACTAAGCTAGTGTTTCGGCATGCTTATTTCTCCTCTTTTCAAATCTAACCTAGACTGTTTATTCCAATGCAATATTTATTTTTAAATAAGTATGCCTTGAAATAGCATGATATTCTCTCTCTCTTCCTCCCTCTTTTTCTCCACACACACACACACACACACACACACACACACACACACTTATACATATATACACATTATTTGAAATCCTGGCTATAATAAAGAATAACAGGATAAAATAAAAAATATTATAAAAAGCCCCACCAGGCTATTGCAAGGTCTCTTAGAGCATTCTGAAGATTTCTTTTAGCATCTTTTTGCTTTCGAAGTCCAATTTTCCTGAAATATTTTCTGTAACTGAATGTTCCCATACTATAAGGAGCTGTGAACCATTATTTCTAATAAATTTAGCACCATTTTCTGATCTGTACATTAATGTTTATATTAATCACGATATCTTTGGCAATCCGTTTTAATGGGCAGGGATTAACTTTCAACAGTGGTCGGCACATAATGACGGTGATGAAGAGCAGCAGAATGCTCCTAAATTAATCTGCCAGCTTGACCCAGTAACCGACATGCATACTAAAACACTGATGTGAATTGAAAATAAAATAACTGCACTTGACAGACATAATAGTTTAAGTGATTTCAAATTAACCACATCCCACTGACCGCAAGTGAAGAATGTATGCTTTCCCCTGTAATGAAATGTACTCTGGGGGCTCATTATATGGAGTGGAGTAAGTAAATCCAGAGTAGAGTGATGCTGGGGAAGAGAGAGTGACAGCTACTTAATGACTCTCAAACTTATACATAAAGATATCACAAGGACTTCATATGTTATTTTTTCATTTCAATTTTGGAACATTAGAAGCTTAAAACTGGATTGTATAGTAATTTTAAAACATGACATAGCTCTTAAGAATCAACCACAGCAAAGATGCATTGACTGCTTCAAGAAAACAGTAAATAGTAAACTTTTTGCATTAAAAAATCTTGATGTTATCACTTCCTTGGTTCTCTTTTATTCTTCTAAGAAGTCATGTAATAATTGTTATCTGAATTGTTAAACCTTAGTTTTTATATTGAGTAAAAAAATCTTATTTATGCATGTGTTGTATATACATTTTGCTTCTGTTTTTAGGACATTCAATAGTGTTCAAATATTCTTTGAAAAAGTAGGAATATTGCAATATTTAAAAATTAAGCCAAAATATAGTTTTTTTCCAAAAATATTTGGCTAACATCAACCTTGAGAACCAGGTGAGTAGTTGAATGACTGAAACCTTCAGCCTTCTATTTCATCTAATGTGAATACAGTTGGCAGCAGAATTTCTTTTCAGGGAATAAAGTTAGCAAGGTGATTTGGTTTATTCAAATCAGGTAAGATTTATTATGGGTTGCATTTTGCCACTCATTTCTAAAATATAGTTATTTATATTGACTATGAATAAACGGTTCAACAAAATTCAGCTATCATGAACATGGAATGTAAATGATACTAATATGTATTTTTTTATTTGATTTGCTTTTCCCTGAGAATTGAATTTCAGGCATTTTGGGTTCATGGCCAAATTTATTTATACCCATCAGGCCACTGGAACAGCATATGAATGACGACGATTATTGTTTCCTTTTTTTCATCCAAGCAGCAATTAGTTTTTAGTATTTGCTAGCTTCTCTGCTAGATGTTAGATAAAAAGGTATACCAAAATATTTTCTCTAGCTATGAGGAGAAAAATTTTATTGGGGCACCAGTGAAAAGAAATGCTCTCACAGGTGTTTGGAGCCCATATTGACATGCCAATGAATTTTTGGAAAAATCAGTTTCTGGAAGAGTTGAAGGTTCATATGAGTAATCTAGGAAAGGAGGATATGGGGGGCATTCTAGAGAAGGGGATTGGAATATACAAAGGCACAGAGTTAACAGAAGATATAATCAATTTGGAACACCATGAAGGTAAAATACCATATTGGACTGTGTGGCGATAAGTCCAGAAAGAGAGGCAAGGTGAAGAATATGAAAGCTCTTGAAAAGATATTTTGCTAAAGAATTTGTAATGTATATACTCATTCATATTTCAGCATATATTTATATGCCATGCACTGTGGCTGGCACTGGGGGGACACAATGGCAAGCAAGGAGAGGTATGGGTACCATATTTATATTGTTTATTGTTTATAGGGTATGCAGATGGAAAAATGTTCCTTTACAGGGAAATTACAGGGTGAAATAGGAGTACATAGGATGGAACTCCCAGATCACTCAGGGGCTACAGAGAATATCCATAGAAAATTAACATATAAGAAGAGATTTGAAATCTACATGAAGATTAGCCTAATGAATAGGGATGAATAGCAGAGGGAATGTTCCAAAAAGAGGGAACAGTGCATGAGAAGGCTTGGAGGCAAGCAGGCATAGTATATGTTCCGGGAATTGAAAGAAGTTCTGTATGGCTAATGCTTAGAGGATTAGAGGAAGAGAAAGATATGAGAAATTAACCTGGAACTATATGCAAGGATTAGAATATGCAAGCCTTGTCAGTGGGGTAAGGAGTTTGGACTTTTTCTTAGTACAAGGAGGGGCTGTAGAAAGTTTTTAGGCTGGGGAATGACAGATGCGAGTTTTCACTTAGGAAAGCTCTTTCAGGCAATATTTATGTGAGGGAAGGGCCAAATGAGGCAGAAAGAGCAGTTGATATTTATGCCAGTATTATCTAGTTAGAAGGTGACAATAACTTTGATTAAAGGAATAGAGATGGAGATGAAGAAAAATGAACAGAATTCTAAGACATAATGGATGAAGAATGGATCGATTTTAGTCATTGATTAGATGTAGAGAAGGATAGGAATGAATTATGGATTATGCCCAGGATTATGATTTAGGTAACTGGGAGGATGATTGTGACATTCACTTAGATGGGGATCAAAAGAGAAGCTGTAGCCATGGACAAACAATGAGTTTCGTTCTGGACTTGCTGAGCTTAAGGTAGTTGTAAACTTATCAGGGTAACTGTCCAGTAGGCATTTGGATATGAGTCTGAAACTCTGCAGAGATTTATAGAATAGGGGAAGAGATGTGAAAGCACTATCTAGATGGCAGTTGAGGCTGAGAGAGAATAACATTGTTCATGAAATTGGAATAGGATCAAACCTCAAGTAACCAATATTTAAGCAGAGAAAGTAAAGGGGCCTGTGAAGGAAACACAGTTATAGCCAGAGATAGGATAAGGATTAAGAGGGCACATATTCACAGGCCTAGAGGAAGAGAGTATTTTAATAGGATCAAATACTATAGAAAAGACTGATAAAGAACACTGGATTTACCAGTGATGATCTTGGTAAAAATATAAAGGATAGGGATGAATACAGGGAAAGTGTGCTAGGAAGAGGGAACAGCGCAGGAGAAAATTTGGAGGCAATCAGGCATAATACACACCCGGAGAACTGAAAAAACTCTCCATATAGCTGATGTTTAGAGGATTAGTGTCTGAGAAATAAGCCCTGAGCAACTAGAGATCAATAAGTTGATGAGTGTGTTGGAATGACTGAAACTACAAAGAAAACTTTTGAAAAGCTGTGCTACAAAACAGGGAAGATTCAACAGATGGGATGCATTTCATATAAATCAAGAAAATTTTAGTATTGTTTTTTCAGAAGAGAGAAACTTAAACATGTTTAAATATTGATGGGAAGCAGCCAGTAGAGAAGGAAAGTTTGAAGATAAGGTTTGACCTGTAAGGTGTGGTTGCTATTGGAGAAGAGAGATGTGAAGCTAGGTAAAGTGAAACACAGGGGCCTGCTATTAGGGTGGAGATGGAAGGCTCTTAGCCAGAAACAATGTGAGTGTAGTTCTTCCCATCCCAAGCAGAGGTGCTCTCAGTTTATTTGGATGGAAGCTTGGCTAGACAATTGGTACACTTCAGTATATTTTCAATTACTACTTTATAATAGTGTGAAAGTCATGTTAAAAGGTAGAAAATTATTTTTTCCCATTATCCTCAGGTAAATTGAACTACATGGTCTTTGGAAAAAAAATCTCATATATGTTGTATGCAGTTATGATTGTTATCACATATTTTAGCAAGCAGTGTGGCCATGGCAGTGGCACCTGAACAAGATATCCGTTTCCCTATCTCCAAGAGGAACAGAACCCACTGTCTCTCTTATAAGGGGGAGAAGCTGGATTAGGTAAACACTTTCCATTTGCAACCATTTGAAACTGCTGCAAACATTTGTGATACACAAGAAAGGATGAAAAATTGTATTCTGGTTTCTATGGGGCATATATGTTGTCTTGATGGAGGAGTAGGGCTTAAATAGAGAACCACAGAAATAATTTTAAAAAATAAACTGGGCTTGGGAAGTGTTAAATGCTGAGGAAGCATTCACATAGGATAACATCCTGTAGGCTTACTGCCATGGCAATTTGTGATATAAAAAAGTGGACTGGGTGAGCAAATGTACAATTCTCAATGGCACAAACTGTATTTTTCAGGGACTAAGTCTTCATTTAATTCTAGCATTTATTTGTCTTGTATAACATGGTTGAGGTGGCACTTAGTAAAATGGTATCCCTCCTTCACCGCCTTGACTGTGATTATCTGGAGTACACTTTTTCACCACATTGTGAAAAAACAGAAGAGAAATGCTAATCAATAAACTGCTGCTTGACCCAGAGACCTTGAAGCTACATTACTTAGTCTTCCTGTCTATTGGAAAAGTCTCTTTGGGAAAAAGAATACGGGGACATGGTCACATGTGTGATAAAGGCATAGCAGTAACAATGTTCCTAGGTGTGTAATTTTTATTTGGTCATAGTAGCTTAGAGGAGGTATGGGTAATTTTAACATTTGAATTCTTCCCATCATATACTGATTATTTAACTTTCACTAGAACCTCCAAGTTAGGAACCACCATGATCTACATTTAACAAATGACGAAGTGAAGGACAGAAAGACTCGATAACTTGCCCAAGTATTACAACTCAGAAATGGCCATACTGGGATTTGAGCCTAGGAATGCTGTTTCCAAAGTCCATGCATTTAACCAGTACAAATTACTTTTAGCCATTTGTTTCATAAAGAGATTAGACTGGAGATAACATTAAGAACAATATATAAACATATTTGATTCTGGCTGTTATGAAGTGATAGGTATTGGACTTACCTTGCTGTCTAAAACAATTATAAAACTAGATACTATATATATATAAATTCTGGCCAACATATATGAAGTCATTATTTTTAGGCATTGGACAAAAACAATTGAACAGTGATCCCTGAGAAAAGGAAAGTACATGAGGTGAGCTCCATATATATGCTGCTCTTCTGTCTGGGGGATTTTTCCATATCACAGCACAGGAAAGTGGGCCCATACAAGAACCTTCGGTTTTTATTGGAAGATGATTCAGATATTGGATTCTAGGGCTGCAGAGGTTTCAGGAATTTGTGGGTTAGCTGTGCAAACTGAATACTGGGGGAGGCTGTGCAGAGAAGGAGCCCTACAGTCTTTAAGGAAACCCCCTTGAGTGTTTGACTAAAAAGTAAAGCCTGGTAGGGAATAACCACTGGTGAATTTTGAGCTGAATAGAGATTCCACAGGTCATCTTGTGCTGGGAAATGTTGACGAATTTGCTGAATATCTTGAATGTACAACACATTTCCCAGAAAGAGCGTGCATTAAAATTAGGGCTACTCTGGCCCAAGTATAAAATTTTAGTACTGCCTAAGTATAAACAAGACTGAAAAAATTGGCAAAGTAAATCTGATAGGCCAGGAAGCCAGCTGTCTGCCAGAACAAGTCTTTAAAAAAACTTACACTCTTTAAGAGAAGACCATTTCTATATTTCAACAAGTCATGACCCACAATGTGCAGTAATCAGATAAAAAAGTTACTTAACATGTGAACAAACAATAAATCTAAAGCATAAGGAGAAGTTAAAACAGATAATAGACACAGAGAATGACATCGATGCTGAGAACAGCAGAGAAGGACTTTAAAATAGCTATTATAAATATGTTCAGGTATTTTTAAAGGAAAAACGGTCATAATGAGTGAACAGATGGGGAATATCAGCATAATAAAAGGAAGCTATAAAAAAGGAACCAAAATAATATACCAAATCTTAACACAGTACAAGAAGAAAGAAAAATAATGAACTTAAAGTTGATTGGACAAGAGAAAAGAAGATCATTGAATGTCAAGACAGGGAAATAGAAGTTTTCCAAATTGATGCAGATATAAAAAGAAACTAACAAAAACAGTAGACACTTAGTAACATGTTAGATGATATCAAGCAGTCTAAAATACATGCAATTAAAGCTCCGGAAGAAAATACTTTTGGGGTGGAAAATCTTTTAATGCATAATTCCTAAAAATTTCAAAATTTGATGAAAATTATTATTCCTTAGACTCATGAAGCTGAATGGACCCCAACCAAAATGTGCACACCCACCTACACACACACACACACAGAGGCACATCTTGTAAAAAAAAATGCTGAAAAACAAAAGAAAATTTCTTAAAAATTGAAAAAGTAAACATTATGTATTGGTGAACTGATCAAAATACAACTGATGTATCATTAGAAACAATGCAAGCCAGAAGACAATATGGAAATGGTATATTTGATGTGCCTAAAGGGGGAAAAGAACCTGTCATCCTTGGATTTTATATACAGCAAGAATTCCCATCAAAATGAAGATAAAAAGATATTTTTCAGACAATCTGAATTTTCACCAGCAAAATACACTCCAATAAAAATTAAATGAAATTCTTCAAGCTGAAAATGATACCTGATGGAAACACAAACATCTATGAATGAATAGACAGTACCAGAAATGTTAACACAGACAATATAAAGTATATTTTCTCATTTCTTAACTTAAAAAAACCTGACCTTATAGAAAAACAATGTTATTAATAATAATTGAGTCAACAATTTATAACATATAAGTTAAAATATATGACAACTATATCACAAAAAATTGGAAGGGATAAATGGAAGCATTGTTTTAATGTTCTGTCCTTATACATAAAAAGGCTTAATATTAATTCCAAGTAGATTTTTATAAATTGAGCATGCATATTTTAATCCTTAAAGCAACCACTGAAATAATCTAAGAGATACAGCTATGAAGTCAATAGAGGAAATAATGAAGTTCTTAAAAATAATAGATCATTCCAAACAAGTCAGGGATGGAGAAAAGGGGAAGAAAAACAGATGAGACCAATAGAAAACAAGTAACAAGATGTTATATATCTGATAAGAGGTTAATATCCAAAATACATAAATAACCCACATAATTCAGTAGCAAAAACAAACTACCTGATTAAAAAATGGGCAGAGTATCTGAACAGACATTTTTCCAAAGAAGACATATAGTTGGCCAACAAGTATATTAAAATATACTTGACATCACTAATCATCAGGGAAATGCAAATCAAAACCATAATGAGACATCACTTCATACCTGTTAGAATGGCTATTATCAAAAAGACAAGAGACAGATGTTGGCAAGGATGTGGAGGAAAGGGAACCCTTGTGCACTGTTGTTGGGAATGTAAACTGGTGCAACCACTATGAAAAGCAGAATGGAGGTTACTCAAAAAATTAACAATAGAACTACCCTATGATCCAGCAATTCCACTTCTGATTATTTTTATGGAGGAAACAAAACACTGACTCAACTCAAAAAAACGTCTGCAGCCCCACGTTAATTGCTGCATTATTTACAATAACAATGACATGGAAACAATATAGGTGTCCATGGATGGAGGAAAGGATAAAGAAAATGTGGCATATATCTATATAAAATGGAATATTACTCAGGCATAAAAAGAAGGAAATCCTGTCATTTGCAACAATATGGATGGACCTTGAAAACATTATGCTAAGTGAATTAAGTCAGAGAAAGACAGAGTGTATGAAGTGGAATCCCAAAAAACCAAACTCACAGACACAGAGAGCAGATCTGTGATTGCCATAGGTGAGGGTAGGTGAAATGGTTAAAAAATAAATGCATCATGAAGATGTAATGCATGGTGACTAAAGTCGTAGTCAATAATATTGTATTATATATTTGAAAGTTGCTAAGAGATCTTAAAAGTTCTTATAAGAAAAAAGTTATAACTAGTGAAGGATGTTTACACATTTTGATGATCATTTCACAATATATACATATATTAGATCATAATGTCATACAACTGAAACATATCAATATAATGTTATATGTCAATTATAAACACAATAAAAAAATCTATCTTTTTCACTCACCCTTTGAGACAACTTTGGAAAACATATATATGTTTCTAGTCTTCACCGTATAGAATTGAGAAATGGTTAAGCTAGGGTTTTGACAAATGAGATTTTAGTTTGAAATGTCTGCTTCCCATTGACTCTGAGACTGTTATAGGCAGACTTCTAAAATGTCCCCCAAGGTTACTGCCCACTGTGTTCACAGTGTGTATAAACCCCAAGACTATGAATATGATGAGATATCACTCCCATTCTTAGGTTATGCTGTGTGATACAACTGACCTTAAGAAAGGAAGGATATACTCAGTGGGCCTGACCTACTCAGATGAGCCTTAAAAGGGACAAGTTTCCTGGAGAAAGAGGTTTGAAGTATGAGAGGGACAGGAGTGAGATTCTCCATTGTTGGTTTCAAAAATGGGGGGCTGGGAGCAAATAGCAAGGAAAGTGAATAGCCCCTGGACTCTGAGAGTGACCCCCAGCTGACAGTCAGCAAGTAACAGGCCCTCAGTCGTGTTGTTACAAGGAATTGAACTCTGACAACAACCTGAGTCAGCTTGGAAGGAGATTCTAGCCCAGCACTTCCAGATAAGTGTTCAGACTGCCTGAAACCCTGAGTTTAACCTTGAGATCCTGAGCAGAGAATTTAACCACATGGTGCTCAGACTTCAGAACTGTGAGCTAATAAATGGGTATTGGTATAAGGCACTATATTTATATATAGTAGTTAGTTATGTGGCAATAGAAAACTACAAAGATCTACAAATTACATAATCATTTCATTTTTCTCATCAGTAGAAAGGTATAATGCAATTCTGCATTTGTTTTGAGGATAAAGTAATTAAAATAAAGCACTTAATTGAGTGTCCAATGTATGTTTCTTACTACCTCATTGTGTTGTTTTGAGGATTCAGTGAAGTGATACCTAAAAAGACATCAGTGTAGTGCCAAGTATGGAGTAACATCATTACAATATTATGTATTCATCATTTTAAGATGAGAAAACTTGACATGGACCTTCTTTAGACCTCTTAGTGTTCCCTTTATTCTTTCAATTTTGACTGGAAGTTGATAGCCTGTGTATCTTATCCTTAAAATAAGCCTGGTTCTTTCACTAGCCACCTGAGTATGGGTTACAACATCCAACACACGGGTCTATCAGTGGGAAATTTAGATCTCAGCAACTTTCCTTTCCAAGGAAATACCTCCATCCTTACTTGGGGTTCATCCATTCCTCATAAAGATAACTAAAACCATATACTGAAAAAAAAAGCCACCTCAGATCTAGTTGTATTATAGACAGGGAGGGTAGCACTGCTTTATCATAAACCCAAGGAATGTACTTTAAGGACTTTCCATATCAACAATATGCTTGATATCAATTGTCAGATCGTTTATGTAAAGATACACAGTGAAGGATGAATCAAAAACCACTGTTATTTATTTGTATTTCACTCAGGGAATCAGGGTTTGCCTTTCACTGGGTTGTTATTCCCAAGAATTCAAATATAACAGCTTACTTGAAGGGCAAACACGGCTGAATAAATTTGGGTTTCTGGAGTTTAAAAACTATTACATTAAGGCTTGTGATTGAGTTCACACTATCTAATGCAAGCACACATTTCAATGTCACTGTCTGCCACGTTACAATAACAGAAAACGTCTCTATAATGGCCTATAACATTACACAGTGCATCACAATTAGAAATGTGCTGAAGTGGTGGATTGGGGGTTTATTTATGGTCCATGAAACAAAAGATTCTATGAACTTCTCATGAAAACTTAATAGTTCAAAGAAATAAAATAAATATTTGAGTGAAACAATTACATTTTAAATGATATTATCACTAGAGAAACTTAGAACAGCCAAAAAGTTGAAGTATTAGTGTTAAAAGAAACCCATTACTAGTTGGCTGATAGTCTTTATTACTGTAGAGGCAAAGAATGATAGAGAATTATGAAAAACACCATGTCTCCTAGGTTAATATGATTTCCATAATTGAGTAAAATTTCTCTTAAGTGGTCATAAAATCAAGTCCCTGAAAGTTATGGTGAAAGCAAACATATTTCAGAACCTTGAATTTTTTAAAAGAACAGAAGTCCTTTTGCCATGTTGCCATAAAAACTGGCAAGTTTGAATAGCAGCAATTCATGAACCATTTCTAATAGGAGTCAAAGTTACCCCACAAAAAATCTCCATATATGAGAGCAAATAATTACAGTTCATGAACAACATGTACTTCGTTTCCAGATTACAGATAATTGTATACATATTTAGATGTGTTTATTTTGCATGCATAATCTCATATTCATGAAGATAATTTAATCATTTGTACCTGATGTGTGGGAAAGATTATGCTGTCTAATCATGCATCCAGATTTCTCAAAGTTTTGCCCTGCTGTGGGAAAAATCTGTGTCATATGAGACAAAAAGCTTTCATTTAACTTTGAGAAATATTTTAAATCAAAAGAACAGCAATGGTCAATGACTTTTTTAAATGATGTATATTTATTACAGGAAAATCCAAAAACTTTTATTACATTTGAAAACTTTGCCATGAAGTTCTGTTGTTGTGCATTCTAAAGGCTTGATTTGTAGAACTATGCCATTTCTTCTATTTCATTAAAAACTCAAATTTAAATGGTATACTTTTTATACTAGAAGAAACTTCTTTATTAATGTATAATTTAAAAAATAGACTTACAGACAGTGATTGGATTGAAATTAAAATCTTTAGACTGTTTTGTATTCATGAATACATAGTTGTTCAAAACATTTCCACAGGAGGCTTATATGCTCTCTGTTTTAGTACTGAATGCTGGTTGGTTTTCAGAATGGGTTTAGGTTTCCTCCAAAGCAATCTAAAAGACACAGGAATTCTGGTAATCCCTTGATTAAACATGCATCATTTGTAATAATTTTCCACATGATTATCCCAAATAGCCATGGAAGAGCACAAGGCTGTCAATCAACAGACAATGGGAAGGGGTCAATGCCGTCGTACTATCCGCTGGTGCAGAGGACTCCACTGTCCATTTGTCTGCAATGTGCTGCTTTAAGATATGTAATCATCATGCTATTAGAGTCTTGATTTCATAGAGAACAGTGAGGCTACAGAAAGGTATCTGGATTTGGGTATACAGCTCAAGAAAAGGGGATGTTTATATTACTTAAAATATATATTAAAGGGATATTGGTGGACAAGTGGATTTGGACTAGACATACACTGACTGGGATTTTTAAACTTCTTTTTCTTCTTTTGGATATTGCATAAGGAAAGTATTTTTACCCTGAGACTTCTGGATTGATTAAATGGGAAAAAAATTTTAATGACTTGGAGGGAATAAAAAGGGGAAAAAAGATGGAAGGGAGAAAAGAAAGAATGAAAGGAGAGAGAGGGAAAAAGAAGGGAAAGGAGAGAGAGAGGAGGGGGGGAAATTGGAATCATTTAATTACTTCCAAATCACTTAAATGAGCATACAGGAAACATGTTGTAAATTACTCATGGCTCCATTAATCTAAAGCTTATCAATATCTGTAGAAAAAAATATGTCACTGTATGGGAAACTGGCCATTCACTGTCTTGTATCATGTGTGAGGCAGTAGCCTTAGGCAAATTCATCCAGGAAAATGCATGTCTGTAGCTAAAGTTAAAAAGGATGTCTTCACTCTTGACTACTAGTGGATTGGTGCTAAAAAGTAGATACCATTCTATGGTAAACAGTCAAACTTCAGTAAATGCTTCAAGGACCAGTGACTTTGCAATGACATCATTCCCATACGTAAGATTTCCAGTACTTACGTTTTAGGTGCAAAGTTCCTTTGGAAAATGCTGAATTCTCTCCCAAGACTCGTCTTTTGCATTGCTAAGCATATAACTGAAAAAAACAATGGAAACAAATAATTTATATCATAAAAATGATAAACAAGAATTTGACTAGACTCACAACTTTAAAAACATTAGGTAAATTAGATCACTCCAATTAAAGTTTCACATGCTCCATTTCTTTTACCCACATTCCTGATTCCTATGATCCTGCTATGATTTACTTTATCTGTGGTTTATTTGTCTTTTCATCTAGAATGTATATCCCGGAGGTCTTCATCTGGGCCATGATGGGTTGCATGTGAACAGATTAACACTGTTGCAACAGAGTGGTAACAACTGTGCATTCCATGTCATTTAGTATTGTTTATTAATACGACTTAGTTCCCCTCAAGAGTACTGTATTTCACAAGGTCACAAAGTCATTCTCCAAAATTTTATTTTCAGTAATGTGAACCCTTTGTTCACCACTGTGCATTCAGGCTCAACACAATGCCTAATATATAGTAGTTCCTCAATAAATACTTATTGAATAAGTAAACAAACAAAATACCAAAGTAAGATGGTCAAAGTCAACATAAATAACATAGGAGTGATGTCACAAACATGGCAACCTAGATTTTTCCTGACTTCACTCCCTATCACAAAAAGAACAATTAACTATTTAAGAACAAGTC
>JAVSCE010009928.1:0-126362 GCA_032199065.1 Smutsia gigantea
GCCAACCACAGCGATGCCACCTGTTGATTGAGGTTGTAATTTCTGTAAAGGCCTCTTCCCATTTAACCCTTGACAATCCCTTGGGAATTTTCAGATCTAGCCTAGGGCTCCGGAAGGCTAGGCAGTCATGAAAGAAAGAGTTTGGGGGTGGAAGTGGGAGATCCATGAACGCTTTGAAATCATAGAGAACATTCTGTGTATGTGTTTCCGGAGAAAAGGTGTATATTTTGTATCAGATTCCCAAGAGGATCTGTCACCTCCTCAAATCACCAAGAATGTTAATAGTTTGGGAAGCTGGGCCTCTGGCCTAGCCAGACTTCATTCTGATTCCATTTTCATTTGATGTATACCAGGTGTCCCAGGTGTAAATCCCCTAATGGTCAATTTTAGGAATGGTCTTAGGTATCCTTAAAACTAAAGGATTGAACATTTGGCAAGAAAAAAATTAATTTCATGAAAATTGCTTTCTTAATGAAGATATAATAAACTTTTTACAAAAAGTTGACAAAAAGGTGAGGTGTTTCTAGGTTCCTCAAATTCTAGCCCAACTCCACAATGCATTAAACTAATAGAAATGAAGGAACTGCATACTCACCCCTAAAAGAGGACCAGTCTGTGTCAAAACCACCATGTACAATTTTGTCCTAACGCGGTTATGTAATATATACACCTTATATTTATGTCACCATCTCTAAAGAACTTCAGTTGTGTGTGAGGTTATTTAAATTAACTTTGACAAATTCATGTATTTGTAAACTCTTAAAAGAACGACTCCATTTATAATCAGGATTGACAGTAAATGTACAGCATTAAGATTCAAAAGTTTATTCCTCCAAGAAATCTTTTTTCTTGGGTCAAGTTTTCTTGTCAAACTTAAAAGTCTACTTAGCTACATTATCTGTTTAAGACATGTAAGTAGAGCAGATTCCTGGCATAATAATACTCAAGCTAATTAGGGCTTTTCAAATTTAACTAAAATCAGAACTTTAATCCTTAGCCCTTCTGATAATAAAGACAGCTTTATAAATCAGAGATGATTACATTCTCCAGCTCAGACTGACCCACCTATTAGAGAGATTGGCCAGGTAAGCCCAGTTTGAGTTTCCTGTGCAGATATTGGGGACCCTCTAAGCCTGTCCCTTCCATAAACTAAATTCTACTCCACCCATCTAGATAGAATTCCTGGGTAGTTCTGTATTTGATGCTGTGTCTGCTGTGTGGTTGGTTTGCAGTATCAAGTAAACTGATGTCAGGATCCTCATTCTCACCTATTCCATTTCCACATTGCATCACTGTTCAGGTTCTCGGTCTGTCACAATCCTTGCAGCAGGTCAGCAGGTGAGGGAGAAATCCAAGGGCCAGGTCTAAAGCTGATGCTGTATGCAGGTTTACCACACATGCTTTAATCTAGAAAAGTGTATTGCAGAAAAGCTGATGTGGATGGGGTGACTGGCTCCATCTGGTGCCTAAAAATCACTTTGTATGGGAAAATCCATTTAAAATAGGCCCCTTTTAAACCATATTTCATTTATCTCCATTATGGAAAAGTTCACACAGAGGCTATTTTGGGGACCTAATAACGATATGGTCTACAAATCACTAAGTCGATGAATCATCTCCCTTAATTTTTTAAAAATTTAATTTCTTTGATTTTTATATCATATCTCTTTATGCTGAAAATCTTGGTGGCATTAACACAATTATTTTCTTTATCCCACAATGTACACGTAACAGTTTAAAAGTAACAGATCAGCATTCCTACTCACATTAAGAACACTGAATACAGCTTTAAATTTCTTGCAATTTAAAAATATTCTTAGACTATATCCCATTGGGAGTTAATAGTCGTATCACTGTCTTTTTTTTTGGTTCCTCAATTTTATTTGGCTACTGGAAACCTACTACATGGAATTTCAGGTCCAATTTCTACATTCTTTTTTTTTTCAGTTATCATTGATATACAATCTTATGAAAGCTTAATATTCATCTCCCTTAATATTTATATTAAAAAGGGAGTTGCCTCTGGTGTTTAGACTTGTAATAGTGAAGCTGAATGTGCTGAGCATTAGGTGCCAAGAAAAGCCAAGGAACTTTGTAGTAGGTAGTCCTGGATAGGATCCTGGCTCTTGGCTCTGAGCTGTGAGATCCTCGGCAAGTCAATCAACCTCTCCAAACCTGTACTTCGTCGTTTGAAAAATGACATTAATACCTACCTCAGAGAACTGTTATGAGAATTACATAACACAATGTTGCAAAAGTATTAAGCATGACATACGGCTTAGAATGCCATGAGTTCTCAGGTCATGAATTTTGTTTTCCTTCTGATTCTAAGCTTAATTATGTTTTTCACTACAGCCTACCATGAAACATTTTCATGCTCTTCTATAGTTAGGCTCCTTTTGGTTGCAAGCAACAACCCAATTCAAACTTGCTTAAGGAAAAGGAAAAGGATACGAGGGTATCTTGGAGCATTTCTTAGAACCCGGGATCTCAGGAACGGTCTGAAGCCCGGGAAGGAATGCCACTGTGGGGAGGTGGGCTGTTTCTCTTTGGGCCACTCATAACTGCTTCTCTTGAGAATTGGTTGCCTCCTTTTCAGGCTATGCCTGGCTCCCTCTGCATCTTAGGCCACATGGGACAGAGCAGGGCAAGGACAGTAACAGCTCTGAGCGTTCCCGGATCCAGTCCAAGCTGGTCCTGATCTTTAGAGGAAGGGCCTACAGCTGGAGCAGTCAACTGATGCTAGCACTAGAACAAAGTCACCTTGTGGCTGTTAGCTGCAAACAATGGGTAAGGAGCAGTGGGGAGGGAGCCAGGAGATAAGTCTTAGCAAGGGGGTGCTGGGGAGACCATGTAATACGGGACCCCATAACCTTTCCATAAAAGTGAGAAATGCCATTCTGATCAGCAGTTTACAAGGAATGGTCTTCTAAGTGGACCACAATGATCCAGAAATGTCAAGGTGGGATTTGGCTAGCAACCTAAACGGGTGAAGAAGTTAAAGGAATTGTTCTGTTCACTGGTGCATTTCCTGTCTGTGACTCTATCAGGCAGAGCCTGAGTGTTCCGTGGTCCCTGTGCTATTGCCCATCGTTGGCAGGGCTCTGGAGCTGCAGAGGGAGACCATAGTGTCAAAGGTATTCAGGAAACTTACTGAAAGCCATTAAAATATTTTTAGACCCAGACAAGAAGTTATTAAAATGTGTTGGGAGCTATGGTCTGAGATGAATATAAGAGCATGCTGGGTTTAATGAGGCAGAATAGCGATGGCTAAAGGTAGTAAAATGCAATCTGGGTGGGATTCAGAACCTCCCTTTATCCAAACTGGATTAAAAAGTTGGGTGAGGGCTGTCAGAGCCAAACTGACACTTCACCATGCTGCCTCTGTGAGTTGGAGAGTCAAGAAAATTGAACACTTCAATTTTCTGTGATAGACGAGAATTCTCTGTGATAGGCCAGAAATAACAGGGTCATCTGCATAGCCCTGGTCCCCCAAGCAAATGAAACCCGGAGCATTTCCCTATTTTCCTGATTCCTGAATGGAAAGCAGCATTATCCCTTATTTTTGCGATTCTGTTGTCAGGAGATATGACAGGACCATTGTCATCATAATCAAGTGACAATATTGCTGTTTCCCTCTTCTGTGGTTTCTTTCCTTTCCACTTTATCCTGTTGTGTACCTGTTGTAGTTTTGTTGTTGTTAGGCTCGTCATACCTTGACTCCCTTGCAAATTTTCTTTGCAAGTATATATTTTTCTCTTTTGTAAGATCCTTTGGTCTCCAAGTCCTTTTTCCACAAGGCATAAACAGAACCCGGGAGACTAGTTGCAAAACCAATCCCATTTGAAAGCAGTGAAGGTGGAGTTGCTTGTGGTTAGAGGGACTACCATAGGGCCTCAGGGAGGCATCTGAAGGATCACCCTGGGCTCTAGCTCAGAGGGGAGCAGGAGCAGGTTAAGAAGACACCTGCATTTGTTGGTACAAAGAGATGACCTGAACAGAGTTGCCCATGCATGAACAAGATGAAGAAAGTAAGGGGCAACCTTGCAAGTGTTCTGGGGTGAACACAGAGTGCAAAACCCAAATGAAACAGTATGGAAGAAATCACATCCCAGTGTCAAAGGACATTCCTTCCAAGTCTTTCAAGCCCTACTACTTCATAGGTGTAAGAGCCAACTGAAATGTACTCAAAGGCAATAAAACAGAATGAGATACAAAGCAGGGTTGCAGGGCTAAGGAAACAGGATGAGTCATCCTTACAGAGTCACCACCTAGAAAGAGCAAGAGACACCTGGAAAATGGCTGAGACCCGCTCCACAGCCGTGAGGCCTCTCCTTAAACCAGTGGTTCTCAGCCTGGCCCCAGCAGCTGGGAACTTGGTAGGAATACACATTCCTGGGCCCCAACTCTAGGCAATGTTTTAACTTGCCCTCCACGTGGTTCTGGCACCCTCTAACATTTGCTAGATTCTTCTCCCTCTCAGGCTGGAGTTTGGGTACAGCAAAATTGCTTGGCTTGATTCTAGAACAAGACACTTTCTCACAGCGAAGTTCTAATCAACACTCCCCAAGCATAGGAACAGGCTCAGTCCAGAACACCCAAATTCATTCATTCATTCATTCCACAAACATTTATTAAGCATTAAGCGCCAAAGCAGACATTCACCAATTTTGGACGACTTTGTCCTGGACTAGCTGGCCATGAGGGTCAGTAGCATCTGGAGGCAGGAGGGCCAAGTAGACAGGGGTCTCAGCCCCCTCCTCTGCAGTCCTGGAGCTGTAAGCCCCAGCCATGTCCATCTTCATCCTCTCAGGGCAGCATGCATTCAGCAGAATCCTGTCAGCTTTTCTCTTCTCATCCAGATGCTGAGCCAATATTCTCGATAAGACAGTGACCCCCAGCTTGGACAACCCGTAAGCTGAGTTGGGCCAGCCCTCCCTCTCATGCACTTCGTTTTTTGTATCCTCCACAAACTTTTTCATGAGGTCCACCAGCCCCTCCTCTGTAAGTGTCTCGCATCGGAACTTCTCCTGCAGATCTTCACTGCAGTTTTCAAGAGTTTTTGCACCTGCTGAACAACTGACATTCACCACTCTGCCTGAAATAGAGTAATAAAAATACAAATACACAATCATTGGTTGACTATACCAAACACACTGCTGAGTCACGGTGCAGGCTGAATTGTTGATAAAATGATTCTAGAAGGCACTGGTGGGTTTTAACATTTTTTAAATCCCCTGTTCTCCTACAGGGAAGAACACATTTCCATTAGTAACAGGGGCTAACAAGCAGGGATTGTCTACTAGGTGAGCAGGGGTAAGTCTATATAGTAGAATCACCAGGTAGTTTTATAAAACACCCCTTTCCACCCACAAACACAGGCTCCAGGGCTTGTGAAATTCTTTCCTAGAAATGGCCCTCACCCTGAGGATTAAAGCTTCCTATTGGTCTGCACAATTTCCTGGGGTCTTGGGCGGCTGTCTTTTTATCTCTGAGTGTCAAAAATCAGGGTTGAAAAATGCCTTGGGGATAGCCCTTGTCTATTCTTAATAATGGATACTTTCAATGTGGAGTGGGTTAATTCCCCATCTGGTTTTGATTTTCATTACTTTTGCAACCCATAGTTAATAAATAATTACTTAAATAAATATATAACAAATATAATTAACTAATGCATTAATATTCATATTAACAATAATTCACACCTACTGAAGAGACAGTTCTGTCCATAAAACCATATACAAATACAGGCTAGAGACTATAAAGACAATTTGAAGCATTGGTGGAAACCCCAAAGCCAGTAAATGTGTGAATTTACATATCAAAAATACCAAACAACCAAAGTTCTTTTTTTTTTTTTTACATATTATCCTAAATCCACATGCTGTGCATCTGACAGGATAACTAGATTTTATTTCAGCGAGTGGCATTCGCCACAGGTATACTCATTGGGAGTGGGGGTGGGCCAACTCCACTGGGACGTACCTGCACTCTATCCTTGAACAAGAGCACCTCACTTACTCCCAGGTACCTAAGATTCTTCAGTTATTTTCTTTCTTTCCTTCTCTAGTGTATGTTTCTTTCCCAACTTTTAACTTTGAAAAATTTGAAACCTTCTGAGAAGTTGCAAGAATAGGTCAATACACACCCATATACTACTCACCTAGTGCTGAGGGAAACCTCAGCAACCTGGAGTTGGGAGAGCTCTCATGCCCACCACTCCTCATTAATTACAGAAGGAAAGTCCATTACATCTTGCAAGTCACACTGTTTAACTACTTTACTACCTAGCAGGAGGAGGGAAGAGTTTCTGCCTCCCCAGGGCAACAGCCCAGCCAATAAGAGACAGTCACAACTCAGCCAATGAGCAGCCACAACACATAGGACTCCCAGTTTCCTTCAATGGGCTGTTTTTGCCTCTTCCTCTGTAATTGAGTCTCCTCTCTTTTGTTCTCAGGACAAGCCTGT
Source organism: Smutsia gigantea (assembly GCA_032199065.1). Taxonomy (NCBI): domain Eukaryota; kingdom Metazoa; phylum Chordata; class Mammalia; order Pholidota; family Manidae; genus Smutsia; species Smutsia gigantea. The sequence continues at coordinate 6,469 of JAVSCE010009928.1, forward strand.
GGTTTTGCCATAGCTCTCTTGTCTTGAATTGCAATTTTCTGATGTTCCCAAATAAACCTATTATTGCTGGTAAAATAACTGAGTTTTATTTTTAAGGTTAACATCTCCAGCTGTTAACGTTTTGCTACACATTTGCTTTCTCTCAATTGCAGACAGATATAAACCTTCATGACAAAAACTTTAGTGTACATATATGGTAACAAGAACATTCCCTTCCATAATGGTGCAACACTATTCTCTAAAGAACAGTCCATATTCAAACATCCCTACTTGTCTCAATCATCTTCCCTTATAGGTTTGGTTTATTTTCATCCAATGGACTGCATTTAGTGGGCACATCCCTTTATAGTCTATTTTAATCTAGAGTCGTTGACAATGGTCTTTTTGAAGACTAGGTCTCCCCACCCCCACCCCCCGCCTTTAGATTGGCATGACTTCCTCATGATCAGCCACTTCAACATTTTGGCCAGGAATACTACTTCAGTGATTTGTTCACTACTTTTTAAACAGCTTTGTTCTCAATCACTTGGCTGCTACAGGGGACTAAATTCAAAAGGGAAAGGAAGAACAAACAGAAAAAGAAATTACAGGAGTTACTCAATGACTTTGGGGAAACTGAAAAGCCTCCTAAGAGGAAGAGGTGCCCCTTTGATCTCAGGGCCCATCTCTGGGAGGCAAGCCACAGGTGGCAGTCTCAACAGCAGGGTGGAGTCAATCAGCCCTGGGAAGGCTGTGCCCACACCACCTACACCAACCTTTGCTGAGGTGCAAGTGGCCCCACCAATCCAGAAACAAGCCTGACCCCATTCTACATAGAGTGGGCAAGTAGCTCCCCCTAGTGGCTCGACAGTTGATTAACCTATTTACTCCAAATCTTGCACAAATAAGCAGTAAGGATAGCTTGCTTTAAAGTGATATAAGGTTACATTGAGAGGGACTTTTAAGTCAGTTTTGTATGGACAGAAAGTGATTCCCTACAAACCAAGAGACAATGGTCCTCAGCGTTTAGTTTTCCAAGTAAACATGCATAAATATCAGTGTGTTGTAGACCAGAGATTCACACTTTGGGAATCACTATTACAGAGAACTGGTAAAAGACAGTCATTCACCTGCTGCTCTGGGTTGATCCCTAAGCCCCACCTTTCCCAGGGCCTTCTTTTATCTGTCAAAATGGCTTGGTTTGCCATCATTTGATGCTATGATTCTTCCTTCACCAAAACTAATTATCCTGATATGACTGAGGGGTAGTCAGGAAACCTGGTTACTGTTTACAGCTCTATTACTACAGTGTTCACATCTCTGGACCTCAATTTTCTTCTCTGCTAAGGGATGGTGTAGGAATGTGAGGTTTCTTCAATACCTTGAAGCTTTCAAATTCTGTGATTCTAAAATCCACAGGGAGAAGACTTCCTGATACTTGTAAAACATATCTCTACAATGGAATACTATGCATCTATAAGAAAGAATAAGAAAGCTTTGTGTCCTGATATGGAAAGAGACCCAAATAAAGTAAGTGAAGAGAGCAGTATGGCAAGCATTCTACCTAATGTTCCTTCCTGTATAAAAATGGGGGCAAAAAAAAAAAAGCATTTATATTTGCTTAGACTTGCACTTAAAAACTCCATCTCCTGGGCCCTGGGACTCACAACTCCATGCACCTGGACCCCAGGCAGTATCTGCAACTCTACCTGTAGGCCTTCAATGATCCCATGTCACTAAGAAACCAATAAAGAGGATTACCTGTGTGGCTGGGAATAGGAATTGGGCAAGTTGGGGACAGGAGTATGGGTGTAACTCTCACCATGCATCTTTTTAGATTTTAAGATTTCTGCACTGGGGATCACCTTGATTCAACATGCTCAATTAAGAAAAGTACATTTTAAATAAGAAAGACAGTTGACTTCTTGGGAAAGAAAATCCTCAGGGAAGCAAGTCTTATCCCCCTCCCAGCACAGTTGTAATTTACACTTAAAATTCTTGTCAATGCTGGGCTCCCTCACCAGTCTCAGTGCTCTATGGACACCACTGTCCTTGTCCACAATGCTTACCATTGTATCCCCAGTATCCAGTGGAAGGCCTGGGTTATGGCAGGCCCTCAATATTTGTGGAAAAGTATTAAAAGTTATTTATTGAATACTTGGGAGTGGGGGCAAGATATTTCCTAGTAAAGAAAAATTTAATTTGGATATTCTGAACCAGCCTGACAAAAGTTTGGTACAAGAAGAAAGCAATATAGGGAAAGTCATAATAATGCTAGAGCAAGCCCTTTTCCTTAGGCCCCTAAGAGGAGCTGGGTGTGGCCCTGTCACCTTGGAGGGTTGAGAAGGACACACTGAGGTTGCTTAAAGGCAAGAAGGCTTTTGGGACTTGCAAACCCTTATCATTCATTCTAGGGCAGAGTTCATGACATGGGACCAAGGAGCACGGCCCCATGTCATACATATGTTTTAAAGTTAAAGCTAATGTGTGCAGGTGAGGGGCCAGCTACCATGAGAAAATAACGCAGGTTTCTATTTTTCCCCCTACAGAGAAATAGCACCCCTGGGTGGTTCTCAAGGAAGGGCCCCATGCTCACTCTTGCTGACGGATGAGACCTGACAATCCACATGGCTGGACTTACCATGAGGTTTGATTATCGGCAGTAATTCGATGCAGACGTTTCTCGTGGCAAAGAAGTTTGTCTTCAGTGTCACCTCAGCTTGAACGTCAAAGGGTGTTGGATCATCATCTTTCAAAAAGAGAAGGAATCAAAGACAAAGTCAGGCATTTCCTCCTGAAATTCATATGACAAATGGGAGCGTATCTCTAATTAAAGGAAAAACAAGCTAACTTTAAAACGATTTTCAAACCACTAGGTGGGTGGTTCTCAAACTTCAGGGCTGGGTCTGAATCACTGCAGGGCCTGTTAAAACAGCTTCCTGGGCCCCACCCCCAGAGTCTGGGATTGAGAAAGTCTGGGGCAGAGCTCCAGGATTTGCATTTCTAAGGAGTTCTCAGGTGACGCCAAGGCTACTAGTCTGCCAGCCACAGTGACACACTCCGAGCTTGGACCGCCGGCTGCTCTTTATTGAACAGGCATAGGAGGTATACCTGGAGATTCTGTTAAAATGCAGATTCGGACTCAGCAGGTGTGGGACGAGGCCTGAGATCCTGAGATTCCAGGAGAGTCCAGAGTTCCAGGGGCTGCTGGTCCCCCGCCCACGCTTAGAGGGACAAGAACTTCCAGCGCACCTCAGGGTTCCTCCACGTGTCGTCCAGAAGGCGGAGTATTAATCCACCAACCCTTCAACTAGTGGCCGAGGGCTGCTGCGGGGGTGTCAGCCACCTCCCGCCAGCGCTCCCGGCAAGCCCACAGGCTGAGCTGCAGGAAAACTTAGGCTTCACCATAGTTCTTTTTACTCCATTCTGCCTCCTAAAGTTTCTCTTCTCTACTAGGTTAAGTGAGGGTGGCCTGATTCTTTCTTCCCATCCCAGCACATGGCAGTTCAATAACTTTCTCCATCGAGTAATAGAGTAAATGATTTCCTTGACATTTTTTTACCCCAAAGGAAGATGCCCCTTAAAGCCACACTTAACGCTGTACATTTGATAACAAACCTAAGTTCCTGGGGGAGGGAACCAGGCTCTCTTCCGTTTCGCCAGAGCCTATCAAATCTCTCCATTAAACAGTCTCAAGCCCACTAATGGGTAAATGCGCGCCTATCTTGTTCCAGCGATTCATTTCCTGTCCGCAGCACATGCCTCCCGGCATTTATGAATGCACTCTCCAAGGAAAGCGAAAGCCCGAAGTGAACTTGGAGACCCTTCGCCGAGAAAATGTTTTTTGCATGAGACAGAAAGCTTACGAGCTTTGCAGGGCGTGGCCCCCTCCTAGGAGGCCGGTTTTCTTGCCAACCAAGCAGCTGACAGTTCTAGGAGGGCTCTAGCCTGCACTCCAGCGGGCTGGCGGGCGGGCGTCCGGGAGAACCAGCGAGAGCGGCGGGCGCTGCCTATCGGATCACTCAAGTGTACGCCTTGGGGGCGCTTGCGGCTCGCTCCCCTGCACCCTCCGCGCGCCCAGGGACCTCCCACCCCCGGACCTACCCGGGAAGGCGATGGCCGCGTTGTTGACCAGCACGTTGAGGCCCCCGTACTGCTTGCGCAGGAAGTCGCGCAGCGCGCGGATGCTCTGCAGGTCGTCGATGTCCAGCAGGTGGAAGCGCGGGCTCAGGCCCTCGGCCTGCAGCTGCTGCACGGCCGCCTGGCCCCGCGCCGCGTCCCGCGCTGTGAGCACCACGTCCCCAGAGAACTGCCGGCATAGGTCGCGCGCGATGGCGAAGCCGATGCCCCTGTTGGCCCCGGTGACCAGCGCCACGCGGCTGCAGGATGACATGGCTGGGTGGGAGGCGCGCGGGGCGCGGGCGTGGAGAGCGGACTGGGTTGTGGGTCACCGCGGGCGCGCGCTGCAGAGACCCGGCCACAGGCAGAGAAAATGCACAAGAGTGTGTTCTGGGATCCAGTGCTGCGACTTCTAGAGAACGAGGCCGCGAGGCTCGGGCCCTCCCCTCCGAGGAGTGGCCGTCTGTTCCCGAAGGTTTCGTAACGCCCCACTCCCGGGTCCAACCCCTCCCCGTGCTGCGTCCTTTTCTGATCTGGCGTCTGAGCCAAGGGCTGGTCGGCGGGTGAAGCCGTTGTCGTTAGCCCCAGAGCAAAACCGGACGGTGAGGGCTTGATAGGGTCTAAAGATCCACTTGGATTGAAGCAACTATTTCAGGAAACCCCCCAAAGGAGAAAAGCCAGTGCTGAGTAATTTTCTTGGGTGTGTGCCCATCATCCACCGCAAAATGAGATTGCTTCCTTTTTCCTCAAATGCGACACAATTACTTAGACACGGTGAGTGGTTCTCAGGACATGGATCCCCTTTCTTGCTTAAAAGAAACTCAAGAGAGACCAGGAGAGAAAATAGGTCCCACGAGTACATTTACAGGTGTGGACAGCGTACGGTGCTCTGTGTGACTCCTACTGCGCCCCCAAGCGGGAGGGAATGTTTATGGAGCTCTTACTGTGTGCCAAGCCTCTAGAATGTTTTTCATTAAATCCTTACATAACTCCTATGGATGCTAAGTGCCCGCATTTCGGTTTGACCAAGGAGGGCAGATCTAATTTATTTTCTCCCAGTGAAATTGGTGTACTCACACAGTTCAACTGAAAATGAATCCCCAACGGTGTGTTAAACTGTGGGTGGGCAATTGGAACTTCCTCGCCTTATCTTAGTGTAATCTGTGTTTGATTAGTTACTTTTAGATTTATGGAGAGCTGTGATCTCATTACAGCTTTTCCTAGGAGCTGGCTAAGCTGTTTATGCCTCCATCACCTTGACTCTACCTTGTCCATCAGATCAGCCAGGGAGGTCGGGAAGGTGAACACTTGCTGTGTGTGGTCCCTTGCTGTGGCTCCACCAATATATTCTTTACCCCTAAAGATTATTTGGAACTCTAGTGTAAAGACAAAGAACTATTCGGATTTTCTGTTTCTTCCTGAGTGAGCCTAATTTGTGTTTTTCAAAAATTGTGTATATTTCATCTACACGGTTGACTCTGTTGACATGAAGTTATTCATAATAAGCCCTTATTAATCCTTTTAATATTGGTAGTGATGCCATCTCACTCATTCCTGATATCGGTAATTTGTGTCTTCCATCTTTTTTTTTCTGATTTGTCTGGTAAGAGGTTTATCAATTTTACTGATTATTTTCAAGGAAGCAGCTTTTGGTTTCAGTTATTTTCTCTGTTTCTTCTGATTATATTATATTTCTGCTCTAACCTTTATTTCCTCCCTTTTGCCCAATTTGAATTTTATTTCCTTTTCTAGTTTCTTACCATGGAAGCTGAGATCATTTTTTTTTTCTGACATAGGCATTAAGGGCTGTTAATTTCCTCTGTTAGTGGCATCATATAAACATTGATAATGTTGTGTTTTCTTTCAATCAGTTTAGAGTATTTTATAATTTACATTTTGGTATTTTCCTTGACCAAGGATATTGAGAAGTATATTTTTTAGTTTCCAACTATTTGGGGATTTTCCAGATATCTTGCTATTATCGATTTGTTTTTTTTTAATATAATTTATTTTATTATCATTAATTTACAATTACATGTGCAATATTATGATTATTAAACTACCCCTTCATCAGGTCCCCCCACCAACCCCATTACAGTCACTGTACATCAGCGTAGTGAGATGCCATAGAATCACCACTTGTCTTCTCTGACTTGTACTGGCTATTATCGATTTGAATTGAACTTAATTCCGTTGTAACCAGTGAACACGTATGACATGAATTGTTTTTAAATACTTTAAAAAGCTGGGGGAGGTATTAAAGCGTGTTTTTATGCAGTGGTAATAATCTCAAAGAGAGGAAAAATTGGTGAAGGAGAGAAAGGGAATAATTCAAGAACAGAATGTGCAGGAAGGCGAGTGCAAATGGGATCTGAGGTTCAGATGGGGGCTCTGCCTGGGAATCAAGCACCCCTTTAACAGGAGGAAGGTCAGAGTGTGTGGGTGCAGTTGCCAGCATGTTGGGTGGCTCTGCTTGGGGCATTATATTTTCTCTTGGAAAGATGAGAGATTTGAGGTCACTGGCAAGAGGGATTATTGTGGGAGACCTGAGGAAAGAGCAGTCATCTTGTAGAATGGGAAAGTGAATGTATTAGGGAATTCGGCAGCTCTGACTAGCAGAGCCTGGGACCTGTTAGTGATCTGTAGTGATAAATGTCAAGAGAGCAGGATCAGCTTCCTGCAATTTCTCCAGCACCTTTAGCTGCTAGTGCCAGCTGGTGCCGGTGGTCAAATTGGAGGGTTGGTTTTGCTAGGCTCACACAACAGAATGAAGTGTGTTTGCAAGGGTGGGATTTATACTGTAGGGTAATGGCCTCTAAGGATGGAAGAAAGGACATGAGAAAGTTGGAGATTTATTTATATTTTTTATTCAGGTATTGATATACACTCTTATGAAGGTTTCACATGAAAAAACAATGCGCTTACTACATTTACCCATATTATCAAGTCCCCATCCATACCCCAATGCAGTCACTGTCCGTAAGTGTAGTAAGATGCCACAGAGTCACTGTTTGCCTTCTCTATGCTACACCATTTTCCCCGTGATTCCCCCACACCATGTGTACTAAACATAATACCCCTCAATCCCCTTCTCCCACCCTCCTCACCCGCCCTCCCACACCCCTCCCCTTTGGTAACCACTGGTTCCTTCTTGGAGTCTCTGAGTCTGCTGCTATTTTGTTCCTTCAGTTTTGCTTCGTTGTTATACTCCACAAACGAGGGAAATCATTTGGCACTTGTCTTTCTCTGCCTGGCTTATTTCACTGAGCTTAATATCCTCCAGCTCCATCCATGTTGTCACAAATGGTAGGAATTGTTTCTTTCTTATGGCTGAATAGTATTCCATTGTGTATACGTACCACCTCTTCTTTATCCATTCATCTACTGATGGACACTTAGGTTGCTTCCATATCTTGGCTATTGTAAAAAGTGCTGCAATAAACATAGGGGTGCATATGTCTTTTTGAATCTGAGAAGTTGTATTCTTTGGGTAAATTCCAAGGAGGGGAATTCCTGGGTCAAATGGTATTTCTATTTTTAGTTTTTAAAGGAACCTCCATATTGCTTTCCACAGTGGTTGAACTAGCTTACATTCCCACCAACAGTGTAGGAGGGTTCCCCTTTCTCCACATCCTTGCCAGCATTTGTTCTTAGTCTTCTCAATGCTGGCCATCCTTAGTGGTGTGAGGTGATTATCTCATTGTGGTTTAAATTTGCAATTCCCTGATAATTAGTGATGTGGGGCATCTTTTCATGTGTCTGTTGGCCATCTGAATTTCTTCTTTGGAGAACTGTCTCTTCATATCCTCTGCCCATTTTTTAATCGAGTTATTTGCTTTTTGGGTGTTGAAATGTGTAAGTTCTTTATATATTTTGGATGTTAGCCCCTTGTTGGATATGTCATTTACAAATATATTCTCCCATACTGTTGGATGCCTTTTTGTTCTGTTGATGGTATCCTTTGCCGTACAGAACCTTTTTAGTTTGATGTAGTCCCATGAGTTCATTTTTGCTTTTGTTTCCCTTGCTCGAGGAGATGCGTTCAGGAAGAAGTTGCTCATGCTTATATTCAGGAGATTTTTGCCTATGTCATCTTCTAAGAGTTTTATGGTTTCATGACTTACATTCAGGTCCTTGATCCATTTCGAGTTTACTTTTGTGTATGGGGTTAAACAATAATCCAGTTTCATTCTCTTGCATGTAGCTGTGCAGTTTTGCCAACACCAGCTGTTGAAGAGGCTGTCATTTCCCCATTGTATGTCCGTGACTCCTTTATCATATATTAATTGACCATATATGGTTGGGTTTATATCAGGGCTCTCTAGTCTATTCCGTTGGTCTATGGGTCTGTTCTTGTGCCAGTACCAAATTGTCTTGATTACTGTGGCTTTGTAGTAGAGCTTGAAGTTGGGGAGCATACTCCCCCAGCTTTATTCTTCCTTCTCAGGATTGCTTTGGCTATTTGGGGTCTTTTGTGGTTCCATATGAATTTTAGAACGATTTTCTCCAGTTTGTTGAAGAATGCTGTTGGTATTTTGATAGGAATTGCATTGAATCTGTAGATTGCTTTAGGCAAGATGGCCATTTTGACAATATTAATTCTTCCTATCCATGAGCATTGGATGTGTTTCCATTTATTGGTATCTTCCTTAATTTCTCTCATGAGTGTCATGTAGTTTTCAGAGCATAATTCTTTCACTTCCTTGGTTAGGTTTATTCCTAGATATTTTATTTTTTTTGATGCAACTGGAAAGTTGGAGATTTATAACGAGGGAAAAACAGTCGGGTTGATGGGATGAAAGTCTTTGAAGACAGGGCACCGCTGGAGGAAGCCAGGTCCTGGGGGTCAGTGTGTGATGCTTTGAGATGGAGGCTTCAGAGTTGTGCCAATGAATTGCATGAAGGGGGCAGGGAAATCTTGATGTAAAGGAGGTGAAGGGACTGGGAAGCCAGGATACTGGTTGGACCTGCATATGGCTCATGACTGCATCAGAAATGAGGACAGGCATGGAGGGGAAGGAGAGATGAGGAGCCATGTGCTGGCCTCAAGGTGTGTATCCTTAGCTGTTGTCCTGAAATTCTTGAGATCTTTAAAGAAGTGTCCCCATCTTCATTTTGCCCCACGAATTATGTAGCACACCCATCAGTGAAGGGGTGTGAAGAGTAGTTTGGGGAAGGCTGTCACTCATGGCACTGGTTCCCAACTTGTTGATATTAGAATCACTTGGGGATGTTTAAAAACAAACAAACAAAACAGTGCATGGCTCCATCTCCAGATACAGTGACTGAATTGGTCTGGGGTGTGACCCAAGCACTGGGAGTTTTAAAAGCTCTCTTGGTGATTCCAACGTGCAGCAAATGTTGGGACATCTTGGGTTGTCATAACCAGGAGGGGGGATTGGTCAAAAGTGAAATAATCTTCAAAAGAGTTGGTGTTTTTGAAAGAGAAAAGAAGAGGAAGGGTTTGGAAATGGCATAGGTTATTGTGGCCAACAGAATTGTGCTCCCCCCAACCCATCTTCAAAGGTGTCCACATCCTAGCCCCACAACCTGTGGATGTTACTTTACAAGGCAGGAGGGGCTTTACAGTTGTGATTAAATCAAGGATCTTATAAGATATGGTGGGGAGATTATCCTTGATCATCTTGTTGGGCCCGATGTAGTCCCAAGGGTCCTTCTTAGAGGGAAGCAGGAGGTCAGAGTCTGAGAAGGAGACATAAGATGAAAGGAGAGGAGAGAGAGATCAGAGATGCTAGTCTGCTGGTTTGGAAGATGGCCAGGAATGTAGGCGGCCTCCAGAGGCTGGAGAAAGCAAGGAAATGGGTCCTTCCTAAGAATGCAGCTCTCTTGACATCATGACTTTAGGATTCTGACCTGCAGAGCTTATGATGATAACTTTATATTGTCTCAGGCCACTAAGTTTGTGTTAATTTGTCACAGCAGCAATCAGAAACTACTGATGTCACTGAGGATCGCCAGCATGCTCCAGGTCTGAGGGAAAACACCCTTCATCTGTATCCAGCAGAGCATTGCACAAATAATTTGAATGCTGGACAGATTTTTTAAGGAAAGGACTGGTTTGGGGGAAAAAAGCTTGGATATGTTTTCTAAGGGATGAAGAAGAATGAATTAAAGGGGAAAAGCCACAGGACACCAGGTGTCTCATGAAACACTGGACCAGGTCGGAGGATCTGTGTTAACTGAAGGCTGGAGTCAGACAAGCTCCTGTGCCTGAACCCAGTTCCCACCATCTACACCGCCGGGGTTGCCTACTCGGGAGAGTCTCGGGTCTGGCCTCGACTACTATCCCTTTGTGTTTCCCGAATCATCAGGTTAAGAATGAAAGCATTCCCCAGAATGCCGGAAGGGTTCTTCTTTAAAAGGTGGGTTGTTATCTGGGGCACTGGGTGCCCACGGCACTCACTCATCGCATCCCTCCAGTGAATATTCGTTCACCTGTTTGGTTCCAGGCATATTTGGGAGTAAACAGGCCAGGGGAGTGCTCCCTGTGCCCTGGAGCTGCTCTCAGCTCTGCTGCTTACAGGCTGTGTGGTCTTGGGCATGGTTCTCAGTCTCTGAGTGCCTCAGTTAGCTAGCCCATTCATAAAATGCAGACAGTTAGAGGGCTTAGTTCTTATGATTGCTGTAGGATGAAATAAACTTGAAATGGAATACTGTGTTAGTATTTGCTGTTGATTATATTCTCCAGCAAGGGGAACAGACAGTCATCTAAAACCAACACATTCATTTGCTTATAGCCATGTACTGAGGTTCCCCAGATAAGACAGAAGAGCACTAGAAGGTCCTGACTTGGCGGGTATTTCCTTGCTTGAGGCAGATAACAATGTAGGCAGAGAGGGTTGACGAGGAGAACCTGTCTCCAGCCTCGCCTTACAGGAAGCACTATTGACTCCCATCAGCTCCTCAGAACATTTGGGTTGTGAAGGCAGGCCCAGGCAGGAATGGGGCTCATTGTCTTTCTGGAAGCAAGATTAAGGTCAGGTTCCTGAGTCAAATGAAGAGACCAACAGACAGTTTGGGAACTGCCCCCTGCTCTTCTCACCCCCAGTTCATCGGCCCCTTCCCTGCCCTTGTATGGACAGTAAAGTGGCTTAGGGTCAGAACCATAAAATAAAGTGGTCTGAGTGCCAGGCGGGTGGCTGGGAGACTCTGCTGCAACCCCATCTTCCTCTCCTGAGCTGTGTGTCTGCGTGCTGAGGCTGGGGTCATCCAAGGGCCAGCAGGGCTTGACCAGGCAGGCAGGAGGCAGGACAAGCTGGTGTGGGATGGCTCTTCTTTTTTTTATTATATATTTTTTTATTGTGGTAATTAACATATGAAATATACCATCTTAGCCATTTTAAGTGTCGGGCACAACAGTGTTAGCTATGTGCATATTATGCAACAGATTTCTAGAACTTTTTTCATCTCGCATAACTGAAACTCTGTACCTCTATGACTTTCCATTTCCCTCTCCCCACGGCCCCTGGTAGCCACAGTCTGCTTTCTGTTTCTACAAAGTTGACTTCTTTGGATGCTTCTAGAATGGACCTCTAGGTCTAGCCGCGTTGTAGCAAAAGATTTCCTTCCTTTTTGTGGCTGAATATACTCCATCGCATGAATATATCACATTCTCTTTATCCGTTCATCTGTCAATAGCCACTTACGTAGCTTCCACCTCTTGGCTATTGTGAATAATGCTGCAGTGAACGTGAGTGTGCAAATTATACTTTTTAAAGTAGAATTATTGCTAGGAGACTTAGAAATCATGGGTCCAGCTCTGTGATTTTGCACATGAGGAAATGAAGGTCTCCAGTGGTCACACTCCACGTCTGCCTGAACTGGAATGAAAGTGAATCTTCAAATTCCCAGTTTAATTTCTCTCTCTGCTACATCATTGTCTTGACTGGAACCAAGTTTAGAGCTGCTAGCAGGTCCACTCATGTCTTATTCCCATTCAACCACCCAGGAGGTCATCACATTTTTCCCCAGCTTTTAACATATAATATTGTATAAGTTTAAGGTGTATAACATAATGACTTGTGTATACAGAGAAATGATCACCACACTAAGTTTAGTTAACATCCATCACCACACATAGCTACACTTATTTCTCTTTGTGATGAGCGTTTTCAAGTTCTACTTTCCTAGCAACTTCAAATATGCAGTAAGTCTTGGAGACAATAGTCACCATCCTGTATATTACATCTCCAGGGCTTATCTTATAACGGGAGACCATCTTCACCCATTTCACCCCCACTCCCGCCCCTATTTCCCCCTGTCAATAGCTGGTCTGTTCTCTGTATCTATGAGTTTGCTTTTTTCTGTTGTTTTGTTTTTTAAAGTCCACTATAAGTAAGATCATACAGTACTTGTCTTTCTCTCAGTTATTTCTCTTAGCATAAAGCCCTCCAGGTTCATCCATATTGTCACAAATGGCAGGATTTCCTTCTTTTTTATGACTGGATTATATTCTATTGTGTGTATGTATATATATCACATTTTCTTTATCTACTTATCCACCGATGGGCACTGAGGTTGCTTCCATGTTTCCATGCCCTGGCTGTTGTAAATAATGTTGCCATGAACATGGGTACAGATATCTCTTTGAGGTAATGATTTCATTTCCTTTGTATATATACCCAGAGGTGGAATTGCTGATCTTAGGGTATTTCTACTTTTAATATTTAAGGGAAGCGGCTGCACCAATTTACATTCCCTCCAACAGTGCATCCTCACCGACACTTGTTATTTCTTGGCTTTTTGATGATAGCCATTCTAACAGGCGTGAGGGACTATCTCATGGTTTTGATTTGCATTCCCCTGATAGTGATGTTGAACACTTTTTTATGTACCTGTTAGTCATTTGTACATTTTCTTTGGAAAAATGTTTATTTAGGTCCTTTGTCCATTTTTAAATGGGATGATATTTTTTTCTATTGTTATATTGACTTCCTTATGTATTTTGGCTATTAACCCCTTATCAGATATATGGTTTGCAAATATTCTTTTCCCATTTTGTAGGTTGTCATTTCATCTTGTTGATGGCTTCCTGTGCTGTGTGGAAGCTTGTCGGTCTGTTTTTTATTTTACTGTTTTTGCCTTAGGTGTCATAAAGAAATCATTGACCCATGTCAAGGAGTTTTTTTTCCCTATATTTTCTTTGAGGGGTTTTATGGCTTTTGGTCTTACATTTAAGTCTTTAATCTGTTTCAAGTTAATTTTTGTGAATGGTATAAGATAGGAGTCTAGTTTCACTCCTTTACATGTGAATATCCAATTTTCCAAGCACCATTTAGTGAAGAGACTGTCTTTTCTCCAGTAAATATTCTTGTCAAATATCAGTTGCCTGTGTAGGCACAGGTGTGAAGATGACTCTTGACCGTGGTGGCTGCCCTTCAAGCACCCTGGCATTGGTTTCTGGCCTCTGTATTCAGAGAGACACAGGTAAAGGGGTGCTACCTGCTGTAAACCCTGCAGGGTTGGAGCAAGATATTCTTCCTGCAGATGTGGTGTGAATCAGTGTAAGTGCGGCATCTGAAAGGCTGGGCTCCATGCCTGGGAAGGGAGTCGGCCATGTTCATGCTGGTTTAGAGAAGTGTTTCTGGAAGGCTGGGGATCTTTAGCACCCATCATGCTGGTGAAGCAACTGGTTTAGAGAAATGTGGGTCTAAGGGCCTTTAACCCTGACCTTGGGATCCATGTCACTGCTTGTTCTAGAGCAGTATTTTCAAGGCTTGAGAAAAACACCTGTTCTTACACATTTCTGGTAGGAATGTGATATAGTAGTACCTCTTGGGAGGGGAACTAGGAATGTGTTGAAATTAAAAATAGCCACCTCTTTCTGGAGAAGAAATTGTTGGGGGAATATATCCTAAAGATACCCTTCCATGGGTATGAAGTGACGGCAGATAAGGATGTCCTTTCAAAGCAGCTCCCAGCCAAGTTTATTGCAAAGGTCACAAATTATCCAGCAAGATGATAATGGTTGTGAATTTTTAAAGTGATTAGATTGTAACTTGTTTGCCATCATTAAAAAGGCACAAGTGTTTAAATTATATCTGAACACTATTTGCATGGCTTTCTCTGTGGACTTCAGTTTATTTTTGGGCCCCTGTGTATGTGTATGCAGTGCTTGGTGGTAGACAGTGCCCCCTGGTGGTCCAGAAGCTACACTTCATGGCATCTGGCTCCGTTCGTTTCCTGGGGCTGTCGTACAAAGGATCACGGAGTGGGTGGCTTAAAACAATAGAAATGTATTCTCCCACCGCTCTGGAGGTCAGAAGTCTGATGTCAAGGTGTTGACAGAGCCATGCTCCCTCTCAAGTCTGATATCAAGGTGTTGATAGGGCCGTGCTCCTGCTCTAGCAAAGAATCTTTGCCTCTTCCAGCTTCTGAGATTGCAGGGCATCCTTGGTGGTCCTCGGCTGTCGCTGCATCTCTCCAGTCTCTGCCTTCTTCTCTCCTGTGTGTCTGTGTGTGTCCTCTCCCCTCCTTATAAGGACACCAGTCATTGGATTTAGGGCCCTCCCTAGTCCAGCTTGACCTCATCTTAGCTAATTACTCCTGCCAAGACCCTATTTCCAAATCAGATCACGTTCTGCAGTTGTGGGTGGACATGAATTTAGGGGGAACACTATTTATGCTACAGAATCTTTCCTTAACTTTTCTATTAATTTGTCTCAATTAGTGTAATAAATGGCTTAGTCCTGACTTGTTTATCATGAATAGTAATTCTTGCTTGAATGCATAACAATTTAATCTTCTTTTGACTTAATTTGCTCTTACAGTCATCCTGTTTCCTCTCATCATGAAAATTGTATATGATATCTCTACTACAGTTTTTATTACCTGGTATTAGATGTCTCTAAAGAGAACTTAATTGGATTGTTGAGTTTTTCTTCCCTTCTTTCCTTCCTCCTTCCCTGGCTTTTTAAAAAATGACAGCAACTCTTTATTGAGTTCTTGCTCAGAGTCAGGTGCTGCCTTCAGCATTTCACACTACAGCTCCTTCCATATAATACAAGGCTCACTGTATCATAGGGTCAAGCTTGGGAACCCCTTCTGAAAGTGGACTTTAAAGCATATTCATCTGGTTGATGGCAAGAACAGACAATTTTTGGAAAATGGGGAAAAACAGCTTTCTGTATGGTACCACCTAGTTGTGCAAATGAAGTCTCTCATCAAAGGCAACTCTTAAAAATATAGAGAGATCAACTTGAAAAAGACCTGAGTTGCATACACAGTTGGTCCTCATTAGTTGTGGACTCCTGTCTGAGGTTTTGCCTACTTGCTAACATTCACTTGTAATCCCGTATCACTGCTTCCAGCACTTTCACAGTTTGCAGATGTGTGCAAAGTGGTAAAAATGCTTGAGTTGCCCAATACTGCAGGTTCCCAGCTGAGGTCAAAAAAGGTGACATCATCTTCTTGTTTTTTGCTCTCACATTGTATATACATGTCCTGTTTGTGGCTTTTTCAGTGACATGTTTCCTGCTTTTTTGCACTCTTTGTTGGTGATTTTGCTGTTTGAACTGGCCTAAGCATTGTGAAGTGCCATTTAGTGTTCGTGAAATGCAAGAAGACTGTGATGTGTCTTATGGAGAAGGAGAAGAGGCATGTTACATAAGCTTCCTTCGTGCATGGGTTTGTGGGGGAGGGAGAATAATTTTCTTTCTATCTTTCTGGGTTCTTAGCAGAGAGCCCCGTAATAAAAGAGATTCACAAGAGAAAAGCAAACAAGTTTATTAACATGTCTATCTCATCTGTATATGGAGATACCCAGGGAAAAATGAGTAACTCCCGAGGTGGCTTGGGATTCAGGGTTAAATGTCATTTAAAGCTCTTAAATTGCAGGGGTTTCATCAGTATTGTATTTGCCTTCTTGCCTATCAAACACTGTTATTAAAAAAAAAATTCAGGGGCTTCCAACCACTAAGATGGTCACTAGATGGCGCCCTTTCACGTTTCCTGGTTTGTCCCGGTCTCAGGGTTTTCCCCTTGCGTGTGAATTTACATCTTCAGCACACAGTCCTGCTGCATTCGGTTTCACTGAATGGCTACAGCCTGGACCACCACAGTCAGGAAGGTCTTCATTTGTTGCCAGCTGCAGAATCATGCGGGGTCTGTTACGGTCAGCATCAGCGGCGTGGATGCTTCTTGACACCATGAGGTAGTGACAGATCCCCGGGGCCGCTTCTGCTGAGACTGTTTCAGAAAGACTGCGTGACTGCCATGATGGGGCTTGACACCAGAAACAGTGAAGCAGCCGAGGAGTGGCTCTCACCTCATTTCTGGTTTCTAAAGCTTTCATGAGTGTATCTGAGAGGCTGAACCTAAATCACACCCAGAACCTCAGCCCCAAAGGGGTCTAGGAAATGTGTTATTGACCCAAACTTCCCGCTTATTCCTGTATCTTTACCCTTTCAAACTTCCATGCCAGCCCATTGCCAGTGGGGATAGGTTCCTGCCTCTAGGCCTGGCTGATGATGAAGGGGCTCAGACTATGCCACCCAGAATATGCCACTTTAGCATTAGGAGTATTTTGAACTGGAGGCAAGTGAGAATCAGAAGTAGAAAGACAACTTCTCAGGGCTTCCCTTATCTGACTAAAAGGAGAAACTTCCACAAAATGAGGATTACCATAAATCCCTTCTCCTGGGACAGTTTTATGGCCATGGAGATGCTGGAAAGCTGGCGCTGAGATAGGTCTGTAAACAAACCTTACAAAAATAACCCTTATCTTCCATTAGTTTCCCCATATATTTCCCTGCCTAGAATTTAGTATCCCCTAGAAACCCCAAACCCTTTTCCTTTGTCTTATCACACCTCCACAATTTATTATTCTTCGGGAAGATGGGATATAAGCTTCTGGGTCTTATCACTTGTTAGGGTTTTCACTTTCCTATGAATGTCTCCCTATTCATATGCAATAATAAACTCATTCTCCTTTTTACCTGTGTTTTGTCAGAGACCCCAGCTACCGAATCTAAGGGGATGGAGAAAGTGTTGTTTTTCCTCCCTACAGTGATGTGCTTTGGTGAGTGGAATAATGGTGGATGTGATTCAAGCAGCGTTTTGAAAAGCATGTGTGTGTTGGGGCTTGCCACTCTTGTACTTCTGCTGACGCTATGATCAGCACATGCCTGGGCCAGCCTGCTGTACCTGAAGTGGGATGAGACACGCACGAAGTAGAGCCACACCCAGCTGAGCCCGGCCTTGATCGGCCATTCCCCAACAGCCCCAGACCTGTGAGGGAGCCCAGCTCAGACCAGCCAACTGCAGACTCAGGAGATATGACAAATGGTTTCCGGTTTAAGCCACTGTGTTTCGGGGTGGTTTGTTATACAACAATAGCTGACTTATAGAGTGACTTTGACCTCTCTGGCCTCTGTAGTTACAGGAGGGCATGCACATGCTGGTTGGAATGAATTTAAAGTACTAGTCCACCATGTCTACCACAGTCCCTCTTTCCTTATTGATTCACGAAAGCTTTTTATTTATGAAGGATATTAACCCCTATTCACAAGGCTGTAAATGTTTTCCCCAGCTTTGTGTCTGTATTTTGTTTAGGCAGCATTCTTGGTGCATGAAAATCACTGACAATAAATCTCTCATTTCGTAGTTTCTTGTCCACATCCATTTTTGCAGTTCTGCCCTGCAAATACCCTCTTGCCACCTGCTAATATTCTTTTTAAAAGTTTGCCTAAATCTTTTAAGAACTCCATCTCCAAAGTATCTTTTTTAGACCTATGGTCTTGAATTCTTCAATGTCAGGTGACTCCACAACAGGCAGGCTTAGAGGCAACTCTCTTGAATCAAGGCTCTGGGCCATTCCTCAGCAGTGGGCAGTAGCAGACAACTGCACCTCTCACCTTGCCTCCCTCATACCTGGAGGAAAGTGAAAGCCGTATTTTGAAATCTTTATCCTCTTGTCTTTTCTTAAGACCCTCTCAAGGACTAGTCTAATTGCTATTGGCTCAATTGTTTTATCTTGCTTAGAGAAGTTTAATAAAAATATTCTTCTACCAAATTGGCTAACTAATGCGAAGTTCTCTGATCACTGGCTCAGTTTCAGCAATGTTATTTTGGAAATCTGAAAACAGTCTCTTCCTTTTGCTGTTATGTAAGGAACCCTATCACATTTGTTTTGAAATCAAAGATACCTTTATTTTCTCCGTAAATATGCAATATGTACCTCTAAAAAATAAGGACTATTCTTAAAAATACAATGATCACATCCTAAGTTATCGATTTCTCTGTACTGATTATTTAGTCAGTGCTCAAATTTTCTTGATTGTCTCAATCATTTTAACGTTTGGTTCAAACCAGAAGTTAATTCAAGTTCATATAATCGTATTGCACTTGATTAGTGTGTCTCTTAAGTCTCTTCAGTCTATGGTTCTCCTGTCACATCACCCCCACTTAAAAAAGAAAGAAACCGGTCATTCGTCCTATAGAATTTCCCACAACCTGGAGTTTCTGCACAAAGAGTTCTTTTTCAATCAGCACTTTCCATACAGGTTCCCTAAAGTCTCAAGTCACAGTCATATGCCATTGACAAAACATCGGAATCCTGTGCAGGTGTTCTGGGAAGCTTGCCAAGGGCACCAAGGAGTGGGTGTCTCAGAAGTGGCGGGCACCAAAGCAGGGCCCACAGTGTCTTCCTCGGAGTGAGCCGCTCTGCGTCTGAGCGCTTGTCCTCAGGGCATCTCTATGGAACTTTCCACATTTAGCCTTGACTTTGCCTTCTGTTGGACAATGAGTCCCCCCAAAAGCCACAAACAGGCTAGAATCAAGGATAAAGATGTGAAACAGGTGAGAAAAGTCATTACATGGAGAAGAACACATTTTAAAGCCATGCACTTAGGAAGGGCTGTGTTAAGTATTTTACAACATGGTGGCTTGTTACTTAGGGATAGTCTTTCGCTGTGTTTAGGTGGTGTTTCGGGAAGTTGGCTGGGGTTAGGGTCAGATGTGCAATGCCTTATTTCCCCTGCAGAACATGGGAGCAGGCCTCTGGCTGGTGTTTTGGCACTGCCTGGGTGGCTTCCAGCAACAGGTGTAGACTTCCGGCAGGGGGACACCTGTATTCTAGAAGCCACTAAGGTTTTGAAGGAACTGTATCGTGAAGAAAACCAGAAGCCTGTCTTACAAAAGGCTTTTGAAGCACCCATGGGAACGCATCTGCCCTGTGGCCGTTCCAGATGTGGCCGAGGAGTGAGTGAGCTGGAACCTCTCTGAGCACAGGACCTGACATTTGCCTCGTGGTCAGACCTGGGTTCCACACAGTTTATGCCCCACCAGTTTTTCTATCATGATGGCCTTGTGTGTTGGCTTCTGTGAGTTCCCCTTTCTTATGCTTTCCTGCTGGGCATTTTTATCACGGTTTTCCTGCTCCAATTTCACTATTGCATTCTGGGTGAGCATATGGAGTATGAGGCATAACTTGTTTATTCACTTACAGGTCCCAAGGCCCAAGCAGCTACATCCTGATATTTGATCCAGGAACTGGCTGGGACTGCTGTCGTCTTCCCTGAGGGGATAGAAAAAAGAAAAGCTGGGTCCTTAAACACCTTGATCCTAAGTCTCACGTGGCCTTCTGGCATCTCACGATTAAGCTGAGAGCAGACACTGCTTGTTTGTGCGGTGCATGCTGAGGGTCCCTGAAGTGGTGACGGGAGCTCCTTCAGGGCAGATTTCATGTTTATGCTTTTTCCTATTCCCTATGGAAGCAGACAGAGTTAAAAAAAAAAAAAAAAAGAAGTTTGCACAGGGGAAAATAGAACTCCAACAAAAAAAGTCAGTCCTTTCCCGGAGACTGACCACAGTCATCTCATCTACTGACAACTTCTAAACAGAGCTTCTAAAAAGTGTGGTGGAGGAGGAGAGTTTAGCAGTCTAGGAAGAATGTGTCCATATGCCCAGAAGCCTGAAACAGTCATGAATCAAAACTGAGGCAAAGACTTTCTAAGACTCAAAAAAGAAAAAAATCTGAAAGCCACCTCATATAAAAAAAGCCAGAGAGCAGAGCTGAGTTATAGATCCATCAGACAGATGGGACAGTGAAACCTGCACCGAGTGAGGAGCCCAGGTCTTCTGGCACTAGCTCTGGTGTGGACATGGGGTGTCACTATTATTAGCGCATGCCAGTCTCTGAGGTTGTCCCTGGGAGGACTCAGCTTATCTGCTTGCCTCCTTAAGCTAATTAATGGGGAGGGCAGGCTGGGCTACAGCACCGCGGAGACAGAATGTGCAGTGATGTTGGAGATGCTGTGGAAAATGACAAATTCCTGGGATAGTCAGAGCACAGAGTCCCAGCCAGCAGCACAGAGAGCTCGAAGAATGTGACTTGGGAGGAATCCAAGAAGGGCTGAAAGAAGCTGACTCTGCAAAGGCCACTTGCCCAGGGTGGTGGTAGCTTGGGTGTCTTGGGGTTAAATAAGACCAGAGCAGTGGGCAGAGTGCAGGATTGGAGACCCCAACTATGCATGTGAGGAAGGGAGGCAGCTGGAAGGATCCTGCACAAACGCCAGCACAGTTGGGACACTGATTTTATTTCTGGGTTTTATTCCTAGAATCTCCTTGGCACTGAAGACCCTGATCTCCATGCTAGTGCTGAAAACATGAGCCTGGTTGGCACAGACAACCTGGGCAGAAGGACCCCTCTGGTCTGTGGGGAATTAGCTGCAGGAGATGGAGCCTATGAACATCAGAATGCTTATCTTTGTGCTGAGGTCAGCCTGTGCATCTTGATGAAGCAGAGGAGCTGGCCTAGAGCAGGAGCAAACCATGGTTCTGCGGTGAGATGTCTCCTGCAGTGTAATTAAAGAACTTTTTGATCCTGCTGAAGCTGGCCGCTGATGAGCTCTGCTCGCAAGTCATTTGGGTGGGGTGCACTGCACTCTCAGTGTGGAGCTGCTTGTGTGTGAAAACTGCCTGAGAGGCTGAGACCTGAAAGCTGGTCTTGACAACACTGACCTAAAGAGACCCTTGGGATTTAGATCAGCCATCTTGAATTGTGCAGTTGGATTAGCTGCATTGAAGGTCTTGTGCACAGATCTTTCTTGAGAACAGATCTTGAGCACTTATCTTTCTGATTTGGAAGCTTGCTCTGCCCCAGATGCAATGCTCTCACCATGCTGTATCGTGGACCAAACAGGGAGCAGGCTGGGTCAGGACTCCTTTGAGGCTTAGAACATTGTTCTGAGACTTAAGTTCATATTGGTCATAAAGCATTGAGAATTCTATAATACTCCTTTTCAGGTTTCCAGCAAGGTCCATGCCATTAGGTGGACTTCATAAACTGGGTTCAGAGCTGTGTTCTGCAAAATTAGCAATGTGACTCCTGCAGGATATATGTTCCTGGAGACTGCCTTCTGGATTTGTGTTTTCTGTTTGAAATCTCTGATCTTCCTTAACACCAGGATAGCTCCCCCGTGCTTGCATGCTTGGTCATCTTCTCTGTCTTGGAGGAGATGTAGATGAATGCACAGATTCCAAGAATTTGAGAATTCTCACAGCTTTCAATTGGAGGAGGTAATCAAGAGGATGTGACTATCAGTGGATCCTCCAGCTGGACCTGGACAAGCAGAGGTGCCTACACCCCTCCCCTGTCCTCATAACACACGCTGTGCCCGCTGTTCTCCCCCTGGGAGCCATTTTCAAAGACACAGCCTTGAGAGAGTAAGGTATTGTTGAGGCCATCTGGACTATGTACATGACTGAACCTAGCTCAGGCCACTGTATGAACTTTTAAGAATCTGGCAGTGGGTGCAGAGATCTACTTGTTTTATGGCTGCCTAAGACAAGCCTTGTTTATTAAATTTCCTTGCTTGTCAGACCTGCCACCTACCAGTCTGGAGTGGTCTGTTCCTTTCTGTGGTTAGTCCTTGTCTTCCATGAGTACAGGGGCCAGTTTGCGAACCAGCACTTTCCTAGAAGCTGTCTGCTTCTGTGTCCTTCACAGTTGTCCAGTTAAAGGCCAGTCCTGCCAAGGGCATGGTTGTAATTCTAGCGGTAGCTGCCCTTCAAGGCTTCTAGCACAGAATGAATGTGTGTGAAGGGCAGCAGTACTTTAGGGATGTTGACTTTGGACATGGGATTGGGGTGACAACCAGCTTCTGCAGCACTGATAACATGAACAGTGATGGTGGTTCCAGGCCCCGTGCAGTCAGGTCAGCTCCCCCTACCTCCAGTGACCTTGCTCTCTCTGGTGCTTCTCCCCCATGTGCTTCCCTATGTTCACAGAGGGGTGCTTCTTGAAATCATAGTTTAAAACAAAATCAGTTATACTCACTTGTTATCATATCTCCTACTTAGGCAGGTTTGCATTTCATTTACGATTTATAATCCAGTGGTTTACTTTTTTCTCCTCCAGCACTAGTGGGGGACGTGCCACACCTCCATTACTGACAGTGGCTTACTGAAGTTGTGCTTCTCAGTTTTGAGTTACACAGCAGGATTTGTTAGATACTAGGGAAAGTGAGGGAACATGAAATATGAAAAACCACTTCCTCATTCTTATACTCCCCATCCAAGAATATTTGGCTATAAATAGTATGGAAGAAAGCCCTATTTCCTTTTTCCTGAATATTACCTGATGAGCTGTCAAAGACCCCATATGAGACCATCAGAGAAATCTGTTGGTTACTAAAAAAATAACAAAAGCCTATGTTTATCAGAAACTTGTCAGGCATGGGAGCCACTGGTTGAATGAATTCCATCCAATAGACTCCCCTAGGGTCTCAAACTATTGGGTTTTAAGTTCTAGATTGTTAGTTGCAAGCAAGAAATTAGAAGCTGGGGTCTAAACTGGGTTGGTCAGAATTTGCAGATTAGGACAGTAGTTAAAATGGTTTGTATTTGAGCAGTTTGTCCCTGATCTTATCTTTCTGAAACCAAGCAAACCTAACCTCAAGCTATCCGAGTTTAAACAGTCTTTCTGTATTTTAAGTTTATGACCTCTATATAGTTTATCTGTTTGGCAAGATATAATTGCTTCGCTTTTCTGTGTCTCAGTCACAATCTCTGTATCATACTTCAACCACGTCTACGGGAGAGACCACATCCTTGACCCCACCACTGGGTTAAATATATGGCCATGATGGAGGTCACTTGAGTTTCAGCAGATGTTAGATTTTCTTGCTTGTGTCAGTAAGATCATCCGGTAAAACAGCAGTTGTGTGGCTTTATTTAAGATTCTGTAGAACCACATATTTGATAACTGCAGCACTGACAAATACTGAGTTAGTGGTCTACTTCTAAGCTAGGAACCAAATATGTCCAACTTAAGCCAAGAAAACAGGTCCCACCCCCAATTTGAGAACTTGCTGAGCCAGATATGGGGGTATCAACTAGATTACTCAATTTTCTAATGTTTTTGTTTCCCAGATCTCTTTAATTAAAATTAAGGATCGTGGAAAAGATTATAGGGATGGAAGTACAGCATTCTTTAAGATGGCTCCTGTTCTGCCTTAAGAAGGCAGTAAATGTCTAGGATGACTTTGTTTTAACCCACTGCCTGTCTAATGTTGTGAATGTCTTAGGCAAGGAGATCTTTGGCTTTGGTGGCACTGTCTGGTCTTCTTGTTAGTTCTGAACCAGAGCATATAGGTTTTTTGCACCACTTCTCGGACTTTCTTTAAAGTGTGACATAGGTATGCCTGAAGACAGAATAAAGTGTTGCTCCTCAAAGGTTAAGATTTGGGCTTTTAAACTTCCTCCTTCTTGAATTAAGAGGTCTAAAGACTGCTTTTTCTTAGAGGGGAAATCAGTGGGCCAAATGGACCTAGAATAATATCAGGGAATTTTCCTGAGAGCAGGGATCAGTTTGTTGAGATGGCAAGTCCCTGTCCAATTCATGGGTAGTAGTCAATAGGCTTTTTTTTTTTTAGAACAAATTCAGTATCAGTCATTGAGAGCCACCCACTTGGCCAAAATACCCTTTGAGGTTGTCTGATTTTTTCTTACAGTTTTGACACAAGTTAACAAGTGTAACTGAGCACTAGACAGTGAGATACACAATAGAGATCAGCTAGTAGATCCACAGTCAAGGAGTCTAACTTTTCTTTGTAGGATCTGTAAAAGAGAGGAATCCCCACTTGCATAATTAGTCTCTTACTACTTAATCTCTTACCAAGCTCTATTTGAAGTTTTGTTGAAGTGCTAATTTCTATGAAAGATACCTAGATTTCATTTTAATGGAGACAGACAGTTCCTATTCTCTGTGTGACATGATAGAGGGTCTTGGATTTTTGGTTATCTGATTTATGATAATATTTGCCATCTTTAAATCACACAGGAGTTCAGTTCTACCAACTGATTCACTACAAGGAGTTGGTACTAAGGGAAAGTGGGGAACATTCAAAGGAAAGTGGTAATAAACCCAATGGTGGGTTGAATTATATATTTGAGTCATGGAAGGACTACAGGTTCAAAGAACAATATTTAAGAATAATGGCTCAAATGGGTGCCATAGTTAGAACAAATATATATTCACTATCTAGAACCTTAAATCAGCAGAGAGAGAAAAAAGTAACTAGGCAAATAAATAATAAAACATGTGAAGACATACATGGCAGTGTTTTAGATATTAGAGAGATCTGTTCTAATGTTTTGGGTGGAAGCTGTCTACTTCACCCTGACTTGAGGTCTTAGGTTGACAGTCTTCTTCCAAAGGTTGTCAGCTTCTGAAGGATTCATAGGTGTCCTTCGTTTGAGATCTCCGTTCAGATGGCTTTTCTTTGGTGTCAGGTAGCTTTGTGTCTTAACTGGGTGATGCAAATCTGAGGATCAATCCTTTGTAATGTGATCTCAGTGTGGTGGTCAGAGGAACCTGATAAGAGTGCTTTTCATCATGTTTGGGCACTACCTTTCCTTGATATGCCATCTAGAGGACCAGGTCTCCAGGTTTCAGATCATGGGGCAGTGACTGGGAGGATGCTGGGGAAAGGCTGCCTATGTCTGTGGACAATAAGACTGAGTATATTGCATTATTCTTTTGCAGTATTTAGCTATAACTGCCTGTAATGGTATAGTCTGGGATCATGGTGATATTCTCAGGCATATAATCGGGACAGTTACCAACTCATAAGCAGTGAGTTGATAAATCCAGGAAGGAGTTGGTCTCACAGCATTAACGCCAGTGGCAATCCTTCTGTCTATAGAAGTTCAAGGGTCTCAGAGCTGTTTCTCCCTCAGCTTTAATTGTAAAATACCATTAATCCTTTTGACTTTTCTTCAAGATTGAGGAGGGGAAAAGTAGTAAAACTTTTGAGTGTCAAGGTTTTGCAGAGTTCTTTAATGATGGGCGCGATAAGGATTTTTCTATTAGTGAAGAGGTGGGTTGGGATTCCCCAAGTAGGAAACATGAAATCAAGCTGTCTTTTAGCCATGGTATGAGCTGTAGCTTTGACAAGGAAAAGTGTCTAGTTATCTCAAGAATGTATCTAAACATAACTCCAAAACAGATTTATTTGCCTACTTACTATTTTTGTTCACAAATACAAGGTTTTTAAAGGAAAAGTACAATTTTGGCAGAACAAGATACATTACTTAGGGCAGAGCCTCCCCAGGAAAGTAAATACCTCACAAGGATTATAAACATGAAAATATATCCAAAATCTACTGAAGGAAATAATCCTATAAAGACTATTTGGAAATGGTCTGAGATGTGCTGAAGCCTGGGCTATTATCCATGCCCCATCTTTATAGTTTCTTCAGCATTTTCTAGGTAATAGAGGAGGCATGCACCAGAAACATCCTTAATAGATTTGGTAGAGTTTGCACCAACACTGATCAACTTCAATAGCCGACTTTACGTAGTAATCTCCCAGGGTTCATTTGGAGGGCTTCTGGCAGCAAGAGCCTGTCTTGAGAGTGCTAGAGATCATTCTCTATCTTCAGCCAGATCTTTACTGGGATCTTTTTTCCAATGTCAGAGCCATTTTCTGACATTTGATATACTGGCCTCTTTGAGCCAGTTGTGATATTTGACTCTGAGCAATTCTAAGGACCATGATTTTAGCAAGGGCCACATAGTTGATATGGTGTTCAGCCAGAGCATTTCCTTTAGCTCCAAGCTGTATTTTTATTGAATATGTTTCTATCTTTTAATGCTGTTTCAACAGAAAACATCAAGCTTCTAAGAATTTCTTAATCTACTACTGACCATTTTTAATTTGGTTTCCTGCTGACATCAGGAAACTTTATTGTTTCCAGAACATCCCCAAATCATTTACTAACCCAAAGACATACATATTATCAGTATATGTATTAACTCTTATCCATAGCCAATTGGAAAGCGCTAATGAGTGCACCAAGTTTAAGTAGATTTTTCTCTTTTAAGTAGAGGTTCTCTTCTAAAGATGAATTAAAATCTGTTTTTGATAAAGCTTGACATTTTCCTGCTTCAGTTCCACAGTGTCAACTATGGACTTTCTATGGGAGTCTCCAACAATTTCATTTGAATTATAGATGGTTCCTAAACCATAAACCATCAAAACAGAGGGTAAGCAAAACAGAAGGTTCTCCTTCTTAGTTAAAGGACCAATGTGTTAGGGGTCAAAGGGTTACAATTGGAGGTTTAAATGGGTGAGGGAGAAAGTAATAAAATCTCATGGGAGGTGAACTTTTGCTGAGAAATGTTGACTACGTTTAACGAGCCGTAAGAATTTTAAGACATGAGGGGCCATTAAGTTAAGAGGAGATCTTGGGGGTAAGGTGGCAGGTCTCCAAATACTGGACTGACGCTGCTGTTCTGAGGCAAGGTGAATGAGCCTTGCCACTGAACCAAGAAAAAGGCTGAATTAGGCTTTTTGCCTTTAGTTCCCAGGGAGTGGTAAAACTTGGAAGGCTTTGTGTATGAGTAGAAAGGTTTATAGTTAGGTCGAGCAAGCCACTGTGGGAAGCCATTGTGTCGGGGGGCTAATATTAGATTACAGAATGCCTGCTCACGTTTAGAGTCCTGTATCTGTTCCCTTTAGCTTTCATTAAAAAATCGCTCCAAACTCAGTGACCAGCAACAACAGCATTTTATTCTTCAAGAAGTCTTGCATCAGTTTATTGGCATGGCTGTTTCTTCTGAAGCCTCTAGGGTAGAATCTTCCCTTGCCTCTTCCAGCTGCTGGGGGCTGAAGGCATTCTTTGGCTGCATCACTCCAATCTCTGCCCTTCTTCACATAATCTTTGCTTTCTGTGTGTCCCTACTCTGTGTCTTTTATAAGGACACTTGTCATTGGATTTACGGCCCACTCAGATAATCCAGGATAATCTCATCTCAAGATTCTTAACTAATTACATCTGCAAAGACCCTTTTCCAAGGGAGGTCACGTCACAGGTTCTGGGGCCACAGTTTTTGGGGGCCACTGTTCAATCTACCACAGTTCCCAAGAACAGGGTGCTTTGACACTGAGGACTTAGTTTAAGTCACAGAGGGTCACAATTATGAAAATGTTAGGAACTCACTTTCTGCAATAGCCAGTGTGACCCCAAATCCTCTTTAATGTGTTTTAGTATCAAGATGGGGCAGTTCTGAATGGCTTATAATCCTTGTGAGGATTTACCTTCTGGTAGGCTATGTCCTAGATAATGTATCTTGTTCTGCCCAAATGTACTTTTCTTCTAGAAACCTTATATTCTTTGTGAACAAAAACAGTAAGTGAGCAAATAAATGTTTTGGAGATTATCTTATCCTTAGAACACAGCAAAATGCCATTGACATACTGGATGAGAGAGGAATTGTAGAGAAATTTAAGGTTTTTAAGATCTTAAAAACTTGTAAAAAGTAGAAGGGTCTTCTGTATACCCTTGGGGCATAACAGTTATCCTTCTGAAGGAGAAGGCAAACAGGAATTGGTATTTTGCTCCAGAGAGTGGTAAGGAAGACAGTGGACCGGTCTATGACAGGAAAGAAAGTGGCTTCAGGTGGCCTTAAGGATAAGATGGTATGGGTTTGGTACCAAAGGAAAATGAGGTATGGCTGTTTACAGTTCCAAAATCCTGGACAAATCAATAGCCTGTCCATTGGATTTCTTCATTAGACAAGATGTGATAAATTTTCTTTCTATCATGTTTTCCATTACAGGATGATAGGATTTTGTCTCTTTAATTTCTGTTCTTAGAAGTTATTGTGAAATTTCAAGTAATGGTTAGATGGATCTACCCCTCTCTTAGTGAGTTCTGCTCCAGTAATTTTGCTAATGTCAGTTGAATTCTTTGTTCTAAAGCAGTCCAGAGTTCTTCAGTTTGGGGCTGATTTCAACATAAGGACAGCGGTACATTAATGTCTAAATAAATTTTAACCTGATTATAAATAAGGACATTTTCAGGAATTCCAAAAGGAAATCTCTGGAAGGAAACTATACCTGACAATTCCATTGGTATAGCAGGTGTTTCTTAAATGAGCAGATAAGGAGTCACAAAGAAAGAGTGTCCTTCTGTTAAGCCCCAAAATGATGGTGCTGTGTTTGGACATGGGAACTGGGGGTTGGGAGGCTGGCCTCCACCTCTGAGGAGAGGTTGGGTGGTAGTGGTAGGTTCTTAGTTGTTTTGTAGTGTCCATATTGTATCATTTCCTGTGTTTGCCACAGCCATTTACCATAGAAGTTTGTTCTCTCACTGTCCTGGAGACTTAAAGTTTAAAAGCACAGTATTGACAGGACCACGCTGCCTCTGAAGGCTCTAGAGAAGAATCCTTTTTACCCTCTCCCTAGCCTCTGGTGGCTGTCAGGAATTCTTGGCATTCCCTTGGTTTGTAGCAGCCCAATTCTAATCTCTGACTGTTGCTACATGGGCTTCTCCCTGGATGTCCTCAGTGTCTTCACATGGCCTTCTTACAAGGCGCCAGGCCTTATACAGCCCACTCTAATCCAGTATGAAACCACACGTTAACTTGATTTTATCTGCAAAGACCCTGTGTCCAGATAATCACATTCACAGGTTTGGGGTGGACCCTATTCAGACCAATATCCACATTAATCACAGATTGGTATGTTTGTCCTTTATGTTTAGATAAACATTTCCATGTGAACTTAAAGGTACAACAGGGAATCAGAGGCTTGCTTTAGAGGGTTCTTTGTTTGGCCATCTTAATTTTCTCTCTTTACTTCATAGCTAATACAGGATAATTATTTTTCCCATCGCCTGTTTGCTTGCAGTTACTGGCATATCCTCTTACCCAGGAATCTGCTTGCCTATGGGTCCCAGCAATTATTTCTCTGGGGAACAAACATGTCATTGTTTAAGATGGAGAATCTTAAATTTATTCTGAGTTTTAGTTTGGGTTTGATTTCTTTCCCTCTAAAATGATTCTGCTGGGTACTGTAGTTGAGGTAAGGGAGTTATTTTCCACTGTAACTTGCTTTTGCTAGTCAGTTCTCCTATTAAGGTTTTAATCCACTGAGAAATGATGAAACAGATCTCCAGTGAAATTGTCCCTACTATCTGTATGTGCTGTGAATTATGCTTACTAATCTGCCTCTGAATTGCCCACTACTTTCATCTTGTTCATAAAACTGAATAAGAGCCCAGTCATTCTTTACAGGGCATAATTATGATGTGACCCTTAAGAGAGGGTGTCCTGTTTTGACAACCTTATTAACTCCACTGGCTGTCCCAAGGAACTCAGGGTCCTCTGTGGCTTCATTCTAGAGAATCTTTTCCATCTAAGATTTAACATGTGAGGAGCCCACCGGTGTGTGAACTACTTATATAAAGTCTGGCAGGCCAGGATTATAAATTCATGTCTCTTTTGAATTCTCAGTAAAATTTAAGTATGGCCATATGGCTTTGAATTCTGATCCAGACAGTGGTTTCAAGTCTATTTTAAGGTTGCCAGTTATCTAACTTGCAGGAGCTCTTGAGTTTTAGGTGATTCAGATAGACCAGAGGGACAGGACAGGGAGTCAGAGCCCGATGTAGAGAGGAGGGTAGAGAAGGCATGTAGAAGGGAAGAAGAGGTAGATTTTAATACAGGACACATGTACTGCTGTTTACTCTAAGTAAATCTAATGGAAACACAGTTGATGATGTACCCCTTAGATGATCAATTTTTGCCTTATCAAAAATTTCCCAAGTAGCCACTGAAAATCCCTAACACCCGTGTTGGGATTATGACATATAAAGTGACAATGGAAGGGGTTAGGATTAAGTGGAGATACATGAAAGAAGTCAACTTCTGCCTGGAAGAGTTGTGGATTTGCCAGCAGGTGAGTCCCTGTGGAACTGGGTAGCGCTCAGTAGGAGGTGATGCTTTTATAACCCATGTCTTAGGCCCCTTAACATGAAGTTGAGCCATTTCCAGGCATGAAAATGATAAATCAATGGCCCTGAAAGGTGAAGCTCTGTGAGAGGAGATCTCTTCTGGAATCAGCTCCTTACGTATAGACCAGACAAAAGTAAGTTGTTGTAGAGTTTTGATGGGTGACCCTAACCAAAGATGTCTAAGAAAGGAAGCCAGACTCACAAGATCTTTTGTTCATTTATCCCCAGGGCAGTTTGGAGACAGACTTATCAGCCTTATCAACTTCCTCTGAGAGACAGAAAACATCTATGACAGAGGGGCTAAAACGGCTATTAATGGTAAATAAGGCTTTGTCAGACTTCCAACAAGGAATGTGAATAGAACTGTATTGGAAGTTGAACAATTCCTAAGGAATAATGATCTCAGCTAGGGAGCGTGATGAAAAGCCATGGAAGCTCAGACTTAATGTTGGAGACTTAGTGACTGAGACAGGATACCCGCAGACCAGGTACTTGAGGGCCCTTGGGATGTGTGCTGTTAACCGATGTGGAGTTGTGGGCCAAAATGGATGAGGAGATTTTGGCTGGGTATCCCTGGGACCTCCAAGACTACTAAAGCTCCCCATCAAACCGCCAGGAAAATGTTTCTGATAAAAATTTCCCCCTGCCCCCCAAATCTGAGTTTATTAGAAACATTCCAGGCCAGGGTGCCACTGACCAAATGAATTCCATCAAATTGTCTCCTCAAATAGTTTGAGTGCTTGGGTTTTATAAGGATTTTTTTTTTTTTTTTTTTTTTTGGCAAAGCATCCTAGGAGGGTTTTAAGGCAGGAATGATTAAGACTGGGATCTGGACAGAGATTGATAACAATTTGTAAATTAGACCAGTTGCTGAAATAGCCTGTACTTAAACAGCTTGTCTATAGTCTCATCTTTCTGGAACACAGAACCAAGCAAACTGTTGCTGAGCCCTGTGTGAAGGAGCTTGGGGCTCCATTGTTGGAACTCCAGCAGAAGCTAGAGGTATTCTGGCTTTTTCCGAATTTCCAGAACAAGCTACAGAACAAATGGGTAAATTGCTTTTGTTATATCCCCTTGCCGTGTGCACGGCTGCACCCTCACCCTCTTTATCCTGAATCATCATACTGCCACCATATATGTTTATTCACTGGAACTGCAGGGCACAAACCTCTCTTGTTCCCACCACTTCTTTCCCCTTGATCTCCTCCCAGCTGATTGACTCTTGTGTAGGTCCTGCGTTTGGGAAATAGCACAGATCACTGGTGGGCAAGAGAGATCAGCCCACCCCCTGCCGTCGTTTCAAAGCCGCCTGCTCCTGGACTGAGGTCCATGTGGTAGCATCTCCCGTCTCAAACTGCCTGGAAAGCCAGCAGTGTCCTGTCTGTAAGGAGAGGTGGGACCCAGAACAGCAACACACACAAAAAGAGAGACATGTTCACCTTGACTGAAGGCAAGGGACTTCCCGACCTATTTGTTCCCCAATAGCAACACCTTGGTATAGCCAGTTATTTAGGGAAAGCTGCCAAAAAGAAATGAGGGCTATTTGGGGTAATCTGTTAAAATTTACAATGAGTCCCAGAGGGGCCAAATTGTTTGCTAAATAAGCAGGGAACATGGTTGTCTTACTTTTCTGGGGCTGCCACAACTAATGATCACAAACCAGGTAGCTTAAAACATAGAAATCTCTTCTCTCAACTTCTGGAGGTCAGAAGTCTGAAATCAAGGTGCCTTAAGTGCTGGGCAGTGTCCGAAGATTCTAGGGAGCCCTTCAGTGCTCTTCCAGCTTCTGGTGGCTGCTGGTGTTTCTTTGCTTGGGGCCATATCCCCCCATTTTCTGCCTCGATGGTCACAATGCCTCCTCTTCTTTTTCAAAATTCACTCTGTCTTATAAGGGTATATATAAGTGATGCCACTTAGGGCCCATCCAGATAACACAGGATAAGCTCTTTACTCAAAATCCTAACTTAATCACATCTTTTGCATTAAAAGATGACATTCATACTTTTGCCATCTGTATTACTCCGGCAGGAATCTCCAAAGAAACATGACCCATAGGGTGTGTGCATGCGTGTGTGTACACGCGTGTGTACGCACATGGGAGGGAGGGATTCATTCACACAATTTTGGAGGCTGGCAAGTCCAGAAACAGCTGGGCAGGCCAGCAGATGGGACCCCAGGGAAGACTTGATGTTACAGGTTGAGTCTGAAGACAATCTGGACGGTGGTGTCATCAGTAAAGGGCAGGATGGGAAGCCCCAGCCCTGGTTTTTGCATAGAAGCACCAGTTTGGCAGAGGTCAAGGACCCAGCTAAGGAGATGGAGCACTCCAGAGGAGCACAAAGCTGGGAGAAGCTGCAGGGCAACAAAGAGAGGGGTTGTCCCCAGAAATGGGGTGGATTCTAGGGCAAGGGTGGCTGTCAGGGGGAAGGACAGCCAGGAAGAGAAACATGTGTCTGAAGCACTGACAATGTTCTAGGCAGGTGACAGATTTTCAGGGACCTAATAAACTGGGGAGGTGAAGTCTCTACTAGCCTGAATAAGATCAATCAGAGAGAGAGGGAGGAGAGAGGGTAGGAAGGCATGTTCAGGGGCCCCCACATGCGAGGGGGCAGAGAACAAGTAAAGGGCCTGTCAGGGAGACTTTCATGAAAAGCTGAAGGAAGAGAAAGAGGCAGTTGTGCAGGGGGCAGAGCACGGGTGTAGTCCTGGGGAGAGGGGCCCATGGCCCTGAGGAGACACACCATGGGGGTCCGTGTAGCAAAGCAGGGAGAGGAGATAGGGCTGGGGATGAGGTGAGGGGCAGCGGGGCCAGATCACGCCAGAGACCCTCCGTGGGGGCTGCTCACCAGACTCACCCTGGGGGTCTCACCAGAGGCAGCAGCTCTGTGCAGATATCTCAGGGACCAAAAAAGTTGGTTTTCATTGTCCCTTCTGCTTGAGTAGGTAAGGGTGTGGGATCATCGGCTTTCAGGGAAGTAAGAGAACAGAGTCACTAAATAGTGGTCATCTGGTAAGAATCCCTTTTTGACAAAAAGCTTACTTTTTTGTGAAATCTGGTGACTTCTAAGTAAAGTCTGGGTCCAGTTAACAATACCGTGTCAATGTCAATGTCCTGGCTCCTCGGTGCTGTGTAGTGTGTGAGGTGGCCCCACTGAGGAAGGCTAAGAGAGGGGGCACAGTGGCATCTCTGTGCATCATTATCTGCAATTTCTCGCTTCTTTCCAAATAAGTTAGAAATCCACCAAACTGCTCCAAAGTCCAATCCGAGGGAAACTGTGACAACCAGGAAAACATCCCCAGGAGCTGAGCCAAAGACACACAAAGGTCCCTCTGGCTGGGAAGCCCTCCAGTTCCCACTGGACTCTGCTCTAGCCGCACCTGTCCCCCAATCCCTCCTCTCCTCCTTCCCTAGGGAGCCATTCTGGACCCCAAGGCCGGAGGAGCCCCATAGCAGCGATCCCCGGACAGATCCAGCCCATCCTGGTTGGGGTGTTCAACGTGACCTCCCAGCCCATCCTTAGAGCACCCAGCCCCTTCCTTACTCTTGAAGGTGATGCTGCATTGTTGACCAGCACGTCGAGGCCCCCGTACTCCTTGAGCAGGAAGTCCCGCAGGGCGCGGATGCTCTGCCGGTTGCAGATGTCCAGCAGGTGGAAGCGCGGGCTCAGGCCCTCCGCCTGCAGCTGCTGCACGGCCGTCTGGCCCCGCGCCGCGTCCCATGCTGTGAGCACCACGTGTGCCCAGAACTACTGACACAGGTGGTGCACGATGCAGAAGCTGATGCCCTTCTTGGCCCCAGTGACGAGAGCCATGCGGGTTCTGACCACATGGCTGGGTAGGTGGTATGGGATGATTGTGTGGAGAGTGGATGGGGCTGTGGGTCAAGGTAGGTGGTGGGGACACATGGTACATAGGCCTGGTCACAGTCAGAGAAGCTGCACAGAAACAGATTCTGATCCTGATCAAGTGCAGGGACTCCTAGAGGCCCAGGTCCTCCCTTGGAAAGTTAGGTCACTACCCTGCTTCAGGGACAATCAATTTTCATTCCCCTAATCCTGAAAAATCACTGAAAAAGAAAATAAGCATGAGAGGAGAGGTGTCTTTTCATCTTTTCTTGGATGCTTCTGTGAGGGGAGGCCTATGGGGTGCCCTCCCTGAGACCCAGGGGGACAGGCTTGGTGTCGGGCAGGGAGAAACTTCTCCTCACTGCCCTGCTGTGTTAGGGACCCTCACAGGCTCTCACG
Organism: Smutsia gigantea; assembly: GCA_032199065.1. NCBI lineage: Eukaryota > Metazoa > Chordata > Mammalia > Pholidota > Manidae > Smutsia > Smutsia gigantea. Next base: position 41,073 of record JAVSCE010009928.1, read on the forward strand.
TTAGAACATGCTTTCCTTTCCAATGTGCTTCCAACATTTCACCTGTATCAATACATTCACTCTCCATAGCAGTTCTATGGCTCTCATGCCCATTTCACAGTTGAGGAAACTGAGATTCAGGAAGATGCAGTATTTTCCTCAAGGTCATGCAGTAAGGTGGCAGAGTTAAATCTTCAACGTTTTTAGGTATTGGTCTGAAAACTTTCAAACACAAACGTTGTAAGAATAGTAGTGTAGTCATTTATGCAGCCACCAACTGGGTTAACAATAGAATGTTCACTACAGTTATGTGTTCAGCTTCTGCATATTGCTTGCAAACCTCTTTTATGTTGCAGACCTCCTGACGCTCACTCCCTGGGTAAGTAACACATTCACATTGAAGAGATTTGATAATGATTTTCTAATACCCGCTAATGCCCAGGCCATAGGCAGTTTTCCCCATTGTCTCCAGTTTCCTCGTGGGCATATCTTTCATACAAGAGCCCTCTCACATTCACACTTTGCTATTGGGTGTTTTTCCCAGTGGGTTTGGTGTTAAAGTGAGCACACTAGATTAGATGCCTCCCCTCCATGGTGATGTTCAGGTAATCCTTGGGGCTGGTAGACTAAAGGCAGCAGGTCCACCAGCCACCCTCATTAATTTATATATTGTTTCTGAGTACTTTTGTGCTGTAACAGCAGATCTGAGTAGTTCCCACAAGACCGTGTAGCCTGCAAAGCTGACAAAATTCACTATGTGCCTCTCTGTATAATGTTAGCTCATCCCTGAGTTACCCTGTTCCTTCTCTTGACTTAACTTCAGGTCTATTACATACCTGAGCTGGTTGGCATGTAAACAGCCTGTGCAAGTGGACATTTGGAAAGAATCGTTTATTCATCTAAGATTTTCATTCATTGTTATCATCTTTCCACTTGTTTACCCCTATATCCCAGCGATATCACAGCTCAATCAATCCCAACTCAAAGGGAGTACTCCAAGGGCCAAAACTTATTTCTCTCTCTTTTTTTTTTTGATAGGGATATTTTTGACAGTGTGCATGTGCTTTTGACCAAATCAAGGCAGTTTACATAATTGGAGCCACGGAGGGAGCTCTGAGCTGGGTTCCCATTGTTCAACTTTCTTCTCCATGATAAACTGTCCGTGAGGCCCGTCAGCATCTGAGGGTAAAAGGGCCAAGTACACGGGGGTCTCCGCCCCTTCTTCTGGGCTTTTCAAGGCCTTGGGTCCCCCCAGGTTGGTTCTCACCCAACCAGGGCAGCAGGAATTCAGGAGGATCTTGTCTGCCTTCCTCTGCTCACTCAGTTTCCTGGCCTGGATTCTGGACAGGACAGTGATGCCGAGCTTTGTCACTGCATAGTTGGCAATGATCATATGAGGCCAGCCCTCCTCCAAGTGCACTCCATTCTTTGTATCTTCCACGAACTTATTCATGAGCCCCACCAGCTCCTCCTCTGTGATGGTCTCACTTGTAAACTTCTGCTGCAGTTCTGGGCTGCAGTTTTTAAGGGCTACCAAGCTCAATATGCTCGAGACATTCACCACTCTCCCTAAAATTCAACACATATGTAATTACACAGAAGGTTTGCAGAGGAATGATAAATACCGAAACTGTTGGAATTTTTTCCATCGATAGGCCATACCCAGTGCTGTGAGCATTAATGAAGAATGCCACTGTAAGTGAAGGACATGATACCGTCTTGGAATTTGTCACATCATAAAGCCTCAGATGAAGTAAAGAAATGCTATAATGTGGAGGGGATTATTAGTAGAGCGGTGAGTACTCAGAAGTACTGTGAGAAAATGAAGATGGTATATGTGGGAACATGCTAAGGGGAATGCTCTTTGCATTCATGAGGAGATAATCTTGTTCCCCGTTGGCTGCCTTTGGGTCCAACCGAGAACCTCACAGCCACATAATCTATCGACAGGGGTCTACTGACCAACAGAGAGCTGATTGGTTTAGTGATGACAGTTCCAAGGCATCTGGTTTGGAAGGCTGCTGCTCTGCTCTAGCCAGTGGACAAACGAATCAGCTCAATGGGATGAATTGCGGGCATTTTTCTCTAGTTTGGATCTTTATAAACTCAGGAGCAGTGATTAATGGCCTGACAATACGATCCTGGGGTGGGGTGGTGGAAACGTGGACACTTAGAGGGATGCTTGATAAAGGAATGCACTGCTGACCCATGCTGCCACACTGATGAAACTTGAGCACATCCTGCCAAATGAAAGAGGCCAGTCACAAACTTCGTATTATTGATTGTGTTTATAGGGGATGTCCAGAGCAGTAACATCTGGACATAGAATATAGATGAGTGGTCGCTCAGGGCCAGGAGGAATGGGGGAGCAGAGTGTTGATAGGTAAGGGCACAGGGATTCTTTTTGGGTGATGAAAATGTTCTAATCTTGACTTACTGATGAGTCACAACTGTGCATATGAACTAACACTTTTGAGTTGTGTACATTAAGTTGGTGAAGTGTACAGTATGTGAATAATATCATAATAAAGCTGTCAAAAACATAAAGTGATGCTGCTTCTCATTAATTATTTGGACAATGTAGTTCATATTCATAAACATGAATTTATATTAACATGTGTAAATAGTTTACTATTTTTCTATTTAATGAATTTTTTAGATGTTATAACAAAGTTGTGATACCATACCACCAACAAGAGATCAGGATAATTATGAAACTCTCCCTTTTTAATGCAAATATCCAGGAAAGGCTGTCATCATTAGGTAACTTTGACCTCCATACCACTAAAGAAGTGCCCATGCAAAAAACTTAACTAAAAAAAAACAAACTGAAACTCATGGTAGAATTACTCTTATGAAAAGACCTTTGAGATAATGAAAATGAATTAAAGAAAGTCTCATTAATCTTCCAACAGTCATCTAAGATGACATTTTAGAAATAGGTCAGTGTTTCCAGTCCTTCATTTCATCCAGAGCACGTAAAGTGTAAGAAGAAATGGAACTTCTTTGTCAAATATTTTAGTAACACTACTCAAAGTTGCTAATAGAATGTAATGTTCTAAAATATCATCTAGCCACTCATAAGAAAAGTAACACACCTTTCATAAGTCAGAAATACAACACACACAAGTGTGTGTAGGAAAAAACAAAGCAAGCAAGAAAGCCAGAGTAGAAAACTCATATACCATAAAGACAGCTACAATTAGTTATTGGGCCTTAAAGCCATTTTCTCATGTGCCTTTAGTCTAGACAGAAGATGAAGACAGTCTAGCAACCCTCTGTAGGCTGTTTACACTCTGTAAGGAAGTGATAACCTGTATTCTGTTGTGTTTTATCTATCACAGGATGTCTAGATCAGCTGTGGAAATATTTATCTGTGTGTGCTACGGAAGACTGACTGGGGAGGCCACAGGTCTTTGTAGGTAAATTCCTGGATCTGGGGCTGCATCCAGGTCTTTCTTCCCCCCAAGCTATCCCATCCACTGACCACACCCCCAAGGGGGCAGGGCAGCACCTGAGGCCTCTCCACACAGCTGGGTGAGACTGTAAACCCTTGAGGTCTGACATCTCAGGATAGGAAACACACAGGAAGCTGGGAGCACTTGTCGGAGGTTACACAGCACAGGTTTGGATCCAAATACTTTTTGTCCCTGCAGTGTGTTTAAGGCGTTCACATGGCATGTCAGGATACCGCACTGGAATGCCCACAGCTAATCTTCTAAGAAATGCTATGCGCCATTATGTCATTACAGGGCTAAGGATGTGTGTGTGAAACATTTGCCCTTTAATAGTCACTCCACATGGAGGTAAAAGCATGACACCCATCTTGGAAAGGAGATTTTTACTGGTGGGGCTTTCATTTGATCCAGACCATTATTCTGAATCTGACCAGGTAGTTATTTAAGGGAAGCCATGTTTTCCTTCAAAAGAGTAAATATGAAAACACATAGGCAGTGTACCAGGGCTTGACCCTCAGCCCTGCTCCAGAGCCATGAGGGGGTGATTGGCCCCTATGGGCTCCGCCCCTGCATCTCTTCTTCCCTCCCCAAATCTACCGCCCAGAGCCAGAGCCAAAGCGATGTGGACAACAAGGGATATTGTAGACCTCATCTCACTACCAGTGGCATACTCTAAAGCTTTACTTGATACGTACAGTCTATTCAGAGGGGATGAGTCCACATCTGCTTCTCTAGACCTTTTCTGATTTCGCATTCATCACAGTCCCTTCTAAGTCCATCTTTTCTAATTCCAACAGTACTTGTAGTTAAGTCTCTGGACTGATGAGAGGTTTTGAAGAAATCCTCCAGTGTTAAAATGTGCCCTTTGGGTTTCCCCAAGGTGCCCGGGGCCCTGTACTAAGGAAGACATTGGTCCTAATCTAGCTGACTTATTTCATTGATTGTCACCTTGGTGTGACCAAGTCAGGCTCCACCTGAGGATCAGGATCTTTGACATAAACTATTGGAGGACCACCGAGTAGTTGGAAACACAACCAGGTTGGATGCCACACACCCAAGTCGGCCTCCAGCTGGGCATGTCACCGTGAGATATGTTATGCCTGCAGTTCTTAATCAGTTCAGTATATAAAATGCTTAGCACATTGCATAATGAAATGTCCATCCATCCATTCTTCTGGATCCATAAAATGTCAGAGGTGAAAGAGTCCTTTAGAACAGTTATCATCCCAGCTTCCTCTAGTGGTTTCTCAGAATTTTGGACCTGAAATGCAGTAGCTTCTCAAGTCAAGTTGGAAAACCTGTTCTTTAAAGGTTTCCTTGGTAAGTGTAACTTCAACAAGACTTGTTTATTTCCCCCTTAACCTTGTAATGCTAATATGTGATTAAAAAAGAGAGTCAAGATTTCAGATGTTTGATTCCTCAGAGGTGGCTTTCCCCGAATATCTTTCAAAATAAATGTATATTATAGTTTAAAGAGATAGAAAAATAGCACTCTACAGCCATTCTTCACCCTCAATATGAAGGAGACTTTGGGGTAATAGGAGTGAAATGAGATGGCCAAGGGGGAGGAATTTAAAAAGACTAGATATTGGTTGATGGGTTAAGCTCTGTCATAGGTACCTGGGTATTGTAAATTCTTTTCTTTTGTGTAGATAGAGTATTTCAGAATAACTCTTTTTAAAGAAGGGAGAAAACAATAGGAAGAAATCCACATCTATAATCCTTCAATATTCGTTAAAGTCACCATAGTCCTTCCTTTTCTCCTTCCATGGCAAAAGCAAAACAAAAACAACAATAACAACAGAAAACACCCCCAAGCCCAGAACATTTCCTTTTTGGGTGTTTTCTACTACCCACTGGGATTTGGTGGAAACCATTCCAGGTTGTCCTTTGTATCCCAGGCTGTGCGAGATGGGCAAGGAGGGCCAGGACTGGACTTTGATTACATTGGCTAGGAGGTCTTCCAGATTTTTCTCCCCACAGAGGGCAGAAGAAAGTCATGATAACATGAACTGTTGTGGCTGCCTTTGTCCTCAAATAATGGGAGAACTCTCCTATTTCAAAAGGTTAGGAAATATTGCTTTCACACATAGACTATCACATGTATTTATATTTCATCAACTCCGGTTTCCAGAGGCAAAATCAACATGTTGACTAAGCCCTGTCTTAGCAAATCTGGGGGTGAAGTCCTTCCTCCTCCTCGGCCAGGTGACACAGTAAGAGCCACGCGGCTCAGTTAACGAAGGACAATAATAACTCGAAGTCATTAGTATGAGTTCCAAGTGAATACACATGGAATGTGGGGTGATATTCAAAAGAACTGCCCTATGAGGCCCTAGTGAACCAAGTCTTAGAAGTAACAGAACTTTTCTGGAGGACAGCACAGGAAAATGGGGTGGAATTGAGAATAAATGTGCATGAATGTTGTCAATTCCAAGCCAGACCTCTTAATCTTTCTAAAGCTCATATTATTGGGTGCATCGAATGGTTGGTGGTTCTCCACCCCCTCTCACATCTTGGGATAGGTATCGCAGGCGTTTACTTCCAAAGTAGTATGATAGTTTGTTTTGTGCAGACTATTAGTCCTGGTGCAGGGGAGTTAACATGGGCCTAGGCAAAGGCAGGATGGGTGGCAGAGAGACCTACAAGCCACACGAAGGGCTTGGACTTTGGGGTGAAGTAAGTGTGCAGAGAATGCCCAGGAAGGAAAAACCTCATGAAAGAGGTACCTTGAGAGGGGTTACAATCATCCCAGAATGAAAGCTGAGCACCTGTTGTACAGCTGAAGTGGATGAGGGGGCCTGGGGAGAAACTCGGGTGGACAACCCCTGGGATCTGGTTACTGATAGTAGAAGGTGGGTGTGGTGACCTCCAGCATCCTGGGGCTGGGATTAGGTCAGTGAGCAAGGTGGTTTTCGAAGAGGATAGATGTGTTCTGGAAACATTTTAGGTAGGGGTATATTCAGGGACAATGCTGGCCATCAGAGAAGACTGACAGGCAGTAACAGATATTTGTGTGTCTGGAGCTTTGCAATGTGTAGGCAGGTAAAGGTGTTTCTCGGAGCCTAATAAACTGGGGAGGGAAGACTCCATTAGCCTGAATAAGATCACTGAGAGAGAGAGGGAGGAGAGAGGGCAGGGAGGCATGCTCAGGGGCCCCGTGAGTGGGGGCAGGGAGCAAGTTAAGGGCCTGTGGGGAAACCTTGACTGAGGAGCTGAGGAAAAAAAGAGACAGTTGTGCAGGGGACAGAGCACAGGTGGCCACTGATAAATGTGTAGTCCTGGGGAGAGGGGCTCCTGGCCCCGAGGAGACACACGCCGGGGGTCAGTGTAGCAGAGCAGGAGAGGAGATAGGGCTGGGGATGAGGTGAGGGGCAGCGGGGCCAGATCACGCCAGAGACCCTCCATGGGGGCTGCTCACCAGACTCACCTTGGGGTCTCACCAGAGGCAGCAGCTCCGTGCAGACATCTCGGGAACCAAAAAAGTTGGTTTTCATCGTCACTTCTGCTTGAGTAGGTAAGGGTGTGGGATCATCAACTTTTAGGGGAGAAAGAGAAGAGAGTTACTGAATAGTAGCCTTGTGGGAGAATTTGGTTCAAGGATACAAAATTTTCTTCCCTGTGAAACATGGTCCATTGTAAGTAAGGTCTGGGTTCCGTTAACAGTATCGTGCCCATGCCAATGTTCCAGCTCTCTAATACTGTATAGGGCATAAGTTGGCACCATTATGGAAGGTTAAGTGAAGAGTGTAGGGTGAGATTTCTATGATTTCTATGATTTTTTGGCAGTTTCTTTTTTATTTCCAAATAGGTTAAAAATTCACCAAACTTTTCTAAAGTCCAGTCTGGGAGAAAGTGCAGAAGCCTGGCAGAGGTCTGATCCAGCATTCTGCCGTCTTCGTGGACAGAAAGTCTTACAAATCTCGGATGTGGCTGATCGTGTGTGTCCTTCCCAGGGACTCCCTTGTAGGTCCCAGAGGAGCTAGTGGTGCCACGGCAGTGGTTCAGGCCTAGCCGTAGCCCATCTTGCCTGGACACTCTCACTGAGGCCCCTCCACATGCACTTACCCCAGAAGGCGATGCCCGCGTTGTTGACCAGCACGTCGAGGCCCCCGTACTCCTTGACCAGGAAGTCCCGCAGGGCACCGATGCTCTGCCTGTTGCAGATGTCCAGCAGGTGGAAGCGCGGGCTCAGGCCCTCGGCCTGCAGCTGCTGCACGGCCGCCTGGCCCCGCGCTGCGTCCCGCGCTGTGAGCACCACGTCCCCCGGGAACTGCCGACAGAGGTCGCGTGCTGTGGCGAAGCCGATGCCCTTGTTGGCCCCGGTGACCAGCGCCACGCGGCTGCAGGATGACATGGCTGGGCTTGGGGGCTGGGAGGTGGTGTTCGGAGAGACTGGGCTGTGGGCCTCCAGAACACCTGCGGGCGAGGATTGTCCACAGTCAGAGAAGAAGAAGGTAATGGCTTCTGGGAACCCGCGTACTAACTCCTGGAGGCCAAAGCCCCACCTTGGTCCCTCCCTCCAGTGCGGGGCGGATTGTTCCAGGTTTCCGACTCCTCCCACTCTTGGTCTAACCAGGCACAGCGTCTAGGATCCCGCTTCAGGGCCAACAAATGGCTCACCCTGGAGAGGCGCTCTTCCCCACACCAACCCAGGTTGTGGAAGGCTCAGCAGGAGGTACAGATTCTAGGCAATTGAAGTAAAACTGTTTAGGGAAAAGGCAAACGGAGAAAGAGAATGCAGAGCAACTGCCTGGTTTTGGGCCCATCACCTTGAAGAATGCGTTTGGTTGGTTTCCCTAAATCCCGATGTTTTTTCTTGGGCAGAGTAACTGCTTCTGAGGACAATGATCCCCTTGGTTTCTTAAGAGAAACTCATGCCAGAAAACTGGAGAAAATAGGTCCTGTGATTAGACTTTCCCTGGGGCTGGGCTTCTCTCCCTGTGTGAGTCCAGGAGCCCCCCAGGTGGGGGGGAGTGTTCACGACGCTCCCTGGGTGCCAAGGCTTTGACTGGAACATTTTGTTTCTTGGACACATAATCTTTAAGTTTGCTAAAAATCCAACCTTTTGGTTTCTTCCTAGGTCAGAGTTAATAAGTGGTACATACAGCTGTTTTTAAGGTATTAAGGAGAAAAAGAAAAACATCTCTGTGATACCAGAACATGTTTCTGAACCAGCAGTTGAGATGCTATGATCCTGACGTAGACAGGGATGTTCCTCTGATGTCAGTTTAGACAAACGAATTAAAGGGAAGGAAATTCTGTAATACAAATGATCCTCTGAAACCTGACTCAAAGCCAGTTTGACTAAAGTAGCTGTTTTAAAAGACAACCTGCTGGGCTGCATTCCAAGGGAAGGGATGGGGGGACTACTCCCCCTCGCCTCAGCCTGCAGGCTGGCAGCCCCCGGGCTGCAAGAATATTGACTGGACTCTGCAAAAACTCAAGATAAGAGGAAGGAATTCCACCCTTCCCCTGGCATAACGGGCAGGGTGAGGCAACTTTGGTAGACCAGCTGCCGAATGTCGTCCACTGCCCCACCATTAACCCCTTTTATAAACCTCATTTACTCGCCAAGCCGGGCTTGTCCTGGCCATCCCCCCACCCCTGGTCTGTTGGTGCCCTCACAATTCCCAGGAAGCCGTTTCTTTTACATCCTTCCAAGAAATGCTCATAACAAATTCACATCCCTGTTGAAGCTGAAACTTGTAAAATAAACCTTCTATTTTTAATTTTTTTGCTTTTTTATTTTATTTTGTTTGTGAGTATCATCATGGATTCATGGTGGTTCTGTGTTTTCTGCTGCTTTTTGTTTTAGTCCAATGTGTTTTACTCCATTACTATCATATTCCTTTTTTTAAAAATTAGTATTATTAAAGTCTCATTGATATACAATCTTATGTTGGTTTCAAATGTACAACACAGTGGTTCATCAGTTACCCATATTATTAAATCCTCCTCCCCTCTAGTGGGGCAGGTCACTATCTATCAACGTAGTAAGAGGTTACCAAATCATTAACTGTATTCTCGTGCTATACCACCGTCCCTGTGAACACCTTATATTGTGATTGGTAATTATTGTGCCCCTTAATCCCCTTCCCATCCCTCTCCTCACCTCCCCAACTTCTCCCCCTTCATAACCACTAGCCCCTTCTCAGTGTCTATGATTCTACTGCTATTTTTTCCTTCTGTTTGGCTTTGAATAAACCTCATTTTTAAATAAGGGCCTTACCCTTGCTTCAGAGGTCACCTCCTTTCTTTCTGGCAAGCTGGAAAATCCCTGGTGAGAGTGAAAATCATCCTGAGAGTAATACCCAATCCATATTTCAGTTTTCCCCATTGTCTCACATTCTTTTAGGATGAATCTTTCATACAGGAGCCCACTCCCATTATACATTGCTATTGTTTTAATCCTTATCAGTTTGGTTTTAGGGAGAACACATTGGATGCCTTCCCTTTAGGTTGTTCAGGTAGTACTAGAGGCTAGTAAACTACAAACAGCAGGCCAAACCCCCACCCTCATTGGTTTATCTATTGTCTCTGTGTACTTCCTTGCTGCAGCACCAGATCTGAGTAGTTGCAATAAGATCATTTGGCCTGCAAAGATACTAATACTTATTATCTCGCTATTGCTATAATGTTTGCTGATTCCTGAGTTATCCTGTCCCTTCTCTACCCAACTTCTAGGTCTATTAAATACCTGACCTGTTTGGCATATAAATAATCTACACAAGTGAACATCTATAATGATGCTTAATCATCTACGATTTTCAATCATTTTTGTCCTCTTCCACTTTTCCGTCATGTGTTATCACAGAGGAAATCACTGAAGACTTCACAAGATCGATAGCCCACTGAATACCCCACAAGGGGAATGATTCTTCTTCTGTTTGCTTATTTGCTTGTTTGGATGGGGGATGTTTCTGACAGTGTACATGTCCTGTTGGTCAAATCATGGCAGTTCACACATTTGGGGTCACGGAGGGAGCTCTGAGCTGGGTTCCCATTGTTCAAATTTCTTTCTCATGACAAACTGTTCCTGAAGCCCCTCAGCAATGGAGGTCAAAAGGGCCAAGTACATGGGGGGCTTCGCTCCTTCATCCAGGCTTTTGGTGGCCGTGGGTCCCCCCAGGTGGGTTCTCACCCACCTGGGGCTGCAGGCATTTAGGAGTATCTTGTCTCTCCTCCTCTGTGCGCTCAGTTTCCTGGCCTGGATTCTGGACAGGAGTGTGGTGCCGGGCTTTGACCCTGTATATGAGGCAACATTCTTATGAAGCCAGATCTCTTTCAAGTGCACCCCATTTATTGTATCTTCCACGAACTTGTTCATGAGCCCCACCAGCTCCTCCTCTGTGATGGTCTCACCTGTAAACTTCTGCTGCAGGTCTGGGCTGCAGCGTTTAAGAACTATGAAGCTCAGTGTGCTAAAAACATAGACCCCCTAATTCTGTGCATATTGCTTTATAGACGGGAAGGCACAACAATGATAAACACCAGAATTGGTAAGATTTTGTCATTGGAGAGACCATTGCCAGTTGCTCTGAGGATTAATGAAAACTGCTTCTCTGGGTGAAGGACATGATGCAGTCTTGAAAGTTATCATATTGTTATGTCTCAGATGTGAGTGTCATGCAGAGGGTTACCCAAAAACTCCATAAGAAAATGAAAATGGATTTTACAGAAGAAAATGAAAATGGTTTTTACAGAAAGTGCTACATGGAATGTAAGGACTGAAAAGTGGTACCTTCTCAAACAAGGTTAAAAACATTGTCTTTAAAGGTTTTATGGTAAGAGTAGCCTTAAGATCTTTTATTTCCACCTTGAACTTTCCAAGCTGCTATATGATGAACAAGAGTGCCCAGATTTCAGATGTTTATTTGATTCATCAGAGACAGTTTTACCCTAAATTCTTTTCAAAATAAGTGCATCGTATAATTTCAAGAGAAAATGAAGAATAACAGCCTACAGCTTTCTTCAAACTGAGGGTGAATGTGACTTTTGTGGAGGGAAAGGGAAATGAGGTGACAAAGCCAAGGGATTTGAAAGGCCTCAGCGGTGAGATTGGTAAACTCTGTGGTGGGCACCTGAACGTTCCATAGCTTGTCTTTTTGGTGCCTAAAGTGTCCCCGTAAAATTCTCTTTAAAAATGGGGAAAAAAAAGTATAGAAAGAAACCTATCAGTTTCCCTCAGCACTTCTTTTTTTTTTATAATTTATTTTAGTATCATTAATCTACAATTACATGTGCAATATTATGGTGATTAAACTACCCCTTCATCAGGTCCCCCCCACCAACCCCATCACAGTCACTGTCCATCAGCGTAGTGAGATGCTATAGAGTCACTACTTGTCTTCTCCCTCAGCACATCTTAAGTTCACTATAAGGAGACACTTTTTCCATTTCCCCTTCCACGCCCAAAACCGAACTGAACATTCCCATTTGGATATTTTCTGCTACTCCCATAGATCCTGTGGAAAACACTCCAGATAGTTTCTTGTATCCCAAGTTTGAGATACGGGGGAGGAGGGACAGTATTTTGCTTTTGGTATCTTAGCTAGGACTGCTCTTATATTTTCCCCCAAAGAGGGCAGAAGAGAGTCCTGATCACATGAACTCCTGTGGCTGCCCTTCTCCCTAAGTAATGGGAGATCTCTCCTATTTTAAAGGTTTGAAAACTTTGTTCTCCTACCTAGAATATTGCATGTATTAATATTTCCATGAACTCTGGCTTGTAAGGCAAGATCGATGCTTTGAATAAAGCATGCCTTAGCAAATCTGGGGGCACACACCTTTCTCTTTACAGAGCAAGGCAACACAAAAGAATGAACACGGCTCTGTATGAGTTCAAAGAGGAATACATGTTGATTGTGCGCAGTGTCACATGGACTTCTGTTCCTACCCTCAAGGGTAAAGGAGTCAGGTGACGTTTGAAAGAGCTGATCTTTGACGCCTTAGTGAACCAAAGTCTTAGAAGAACTGGTTGAACTTTCCAGGAGGACGGTACTGGGAAATGGGCCAATTTGAGAGTAGGCTGTACATGATTGTCATCAATTCTAAACCAGACCTCTTAATCTTTCTAATCTTATCTGCTTGTTTTAACTGGTGCATTTAATGGGTGGTTCCCATTCCCCTCCACACCTTAAGGTAAGTATTGTAGTAGTTTTTCAGCAAGTAATACAACAGTTTGTTTTGTCCAGAACATTAGGCACAGTGAATTGGAATGAACATGAGCTTTCAGGTAGGCAGGTCAGATGACAAAGATATCTACAGTCATGCTAATGGCTTGGCTTTGGGGGTGTGGTGGGGGGAGTAAGCATGCAGAGGGTACAGACAATGCCCAGGAAGGAAAAGACTCAAGATGTGTCTTTAGGAGGGCTTATAATTGTCCTGAAAAGACAGCTGACCATGTGTTGTAGAGCTGGGGGAGGAGGAGGCTTGAGGAAAACTCAGTGGGACAACTCCTAGGATCATTTAAATGATAATAAGTAGGAGTCACGTTGACTTTGAGGATCCTGGGGCAAGGATGGTGAGTCAGTGAGTGAGCCGGGTGATTTGAGGAAAGGATGAGTGTCCTTGGAAGTGTTTTAGACAGAGTGATTCAGGTGAGATGGGTGAATATGAAGGAGAGAAAGACAGGCAGGAGGAGAAATATGGGGTTCTGGGAAATGTTCTAGTCAGGTGATACAGCTTAGGCGGGGCAAGTAAATTGGGGAGGTCATGGCTCTACAAGCCTGAATAAGATCACACCCTGAGAGCAAGAGGGAGGGGAAGAGAGAGGGCAGGAAGGCATGCTGAGGGCCCCCCACGTGTGAGGGGCGGGGAGCAAGTAAAGGGCCTATGGGGGAACCTTGATTGAAGAGCTGAGGAAGAGAAAGAGGCAGTTGTGCAGGGGACAGAAGCACTGATGGATCCCCGGCCCTTAGGAGACACACCACAGGGGTCAGTGTAGCAGAGCAGGGAGAGGGTACAGGGCCTGGGGATGAGGCCAAGGGATTCCGGGCCAGATCATGCCAGAGACTCTCCATGGGGGCTGCTTAACAGATTCCCCTTGGGGTCTCACAAGAGGCAGCAGGTCCGTGCAGACATCCCGGGGTCCAAGCAAGTTGGCTGGTTTTCATCGTCACTTCTGCTTGAATAGGTAAGGGTGTGGGATCATTGGCTTTCAGGGCAGTTAGAGAACAGAGTTACTAAATAGCAGCCAAATGAGAAAATTCCATAGGTGATAGACTATTTTCTTTCCTGTGAAATGTGATCAATTGTTAAGTATGGCCCGGGTCCTGTTAACAGTATTGTGTCAACGTCAGTTTCCTGTTGTAATGTGTGTAAGATGGCCCCATTAAGGAAGGTTAAGGGAAGGGTACAGGATGGGATCTCTGTGCATCATTCTTTGCAATTTCCTCTGTATTTCAAAAAAGGTTAAAAATTCATCAGACGGCTTCAAAGTCCAATCAGACAGACTGAGAAAATCTGGATGCGTTCCCTGGGTCTGCTCCATGGTAAGCAAAGGTCATTCCACTGGAACGGTTTGCACGCCTCAGGGGATTGGATGCCCCTTGTAAATCCCATAGGAGCTAATAGTCCTACAGCAGTGGTTCAGGACAGCTCCAGCCCACCCTGGCTGGACACCCTCCTGAGGCGTCGCTTCCCAGCCGCCAGCCCATTACTCTTGAATACAATGCCCATGATGTTGGGCAGCACGTTTACGCCCCTGTACTCTGCACAGGAAGTCATGCAAGGCACGGATGCTGTGCAGGTTGTCTAAGTCCAGAAGGTAGAAATGAAAACTAGAGTGAAAGGCAAACAGGCCTATGAGCCTACGAGGTAGGTGAAGGCACATGCTTCAGGTCTGGTTATAGTATGAGGAACATGCACAGAAATGGCTTCCAGGAGGCAGTGCGGTGATTCCTATAGGCAGAATCCCCGCATGTGTCCCTCCCACCCAGGAGGAGGCAAGTATTCCAGAAGGACATGTCCTGCCCCCTCTTTCCGTCAGCCTGTCCACGTGAGGCACCCCAGGCCAAGTCCGGATGCAGCACTCACGTGATCCCACTTCAGTGCCAATAACACACTCTGGGTGAAGAGGTGCGCGTCCCCAGACCAGCACAGGCTGGGGATGGCTCAGTAGGGGGCTGAGAGTCAAGGCCTGGAAGGGAACTGTTTTGGGAGGACCCCCTTGGGGAGACGGATCAGAGGGATGGCTGGGTCGGGGCCCATCCCCCTGCAGAGTGGGTTTGCTTGCTCTTCCCCAAGAGGCAATGAAGTGACTTGGGCCGAGGAAGCGGTTCTGAGGACAGTGAGCCCCGTGGTTTCCTAGTAAGACAGAAACTCAGGAGAAAGAGTTAGGGACAGTGGGTCCTGTGATGAGACGTGCACCGTGGGCGGGGCTGGTCCCCCTGTGTGAGTCCAGGTGCCCCCAGGTGGCAGGGAATGTGTAGGAGCTCTCCCTGTGTACTAAGCCATTGACGGGAATGTGTCATTTCATGGTTACCTAATTCCTAGGTTTGCTAAAGTGCCCATTTTAGGATGTGATCTAGGTTAAAGTCAGTAAGTGGTAATATATTTAGGTGGTACTTTTTAAAAATTTTGCTATCATTAAGGTACAGTTACATGAAGAACATTATGGTTACTAGACTTCCCCTATTATCAGGTCCCCACCACATACCCTGTTACAGCCACTATCAGCGTAGTAAGATGCTATAGAATCACTACTTGTCTTCTCTGTGCTATACTGCCTTCCCCGTGCCCCCCACTACATTATGCGTGCTAATCATAATGCCCCTTTTCCCCCCTTATCCCTCCCTCCCACCCATCCTCCCCAATCCCTTTCCCTTTGGTAACTGTTAGTCCATTCTTAGGTTCTGTGAGTCTGCTACTGTTTTGTTCCTTCAGTTCTTTCTTTGTTCTTATACTCCACAGATGAGTGAAATCATCTGATACTTGTCTTTCTCCGCCTGGCTAATTTCACTGAGCATAATACCCTCTAGCTCCATCCATGTTGTTGCAAATGGTAGGATTTGTTTTCTTCTTATGGCTGAATAATATTCCATTGTGTATATGTACCACCTCTTCTTTAACCATTCATCTACTAATGGACACTTAGGTTGTTTCCAGTTCTTGGCTATTGTAAATAGTGCTCCAATAAACATAGGGGTGCTTATGTCTTTTTCAAACTGGGCTGCTGCATTCTTAGGGTAAATTCCTAGGAGTGGAATTCCTGGGTCAAATGGTATTTCTATTTTGAGTTTTTTGAGGAACTTCCATACTGCTTTCCACAATGGTTGAACTAATTTACATTCCCACCAGCAGTGTAGGAGGGTTCCGTTTTCTCCACATCCTCACCAACATTTGTTGTTGTTTTTTGGATGTTGGCCATCCTCACTGGTGTGAGGTGATATCTCATTGTGGTTTTAATTTGCATTTCTCTGATGATTAGCGATGTGGAGCATCTTTTCATGTGCCTGTTGGCCATATGAGTTTCTTCTTTGGAGAAGTGTCTGTTCAGCAACTCTACCCATTTTTTAGTTGGCTTATTTACTTTTTGTTTGTTGAGGTGCATGAGCTCTTAATATAATTTGGATGTCAACCCCTTATCGGATATGTCATTTATGAATATATTCTCTCATACTGTAGGATGTCTTTTTGTTCTACTGATGGTCCTTTGCTGTACAGAAGCTTTTTAGTTTGATATAGTCCCATTTTTTCATTTTTGCTTTTGTTTCCCTTGCCTGGGGAGATATGTTCATGAAGAAGTTGCTCACGTTTATGTCCAAGAGACTTTTGCCTATGTGTTTTTCTAAGAGTTTTATGATTTCATGACTTACATTCAGGTCTTTGCTCCATTTTGAGTTTACTTTTGTGTATGAGGTTAGACAATAATCTAGTTTCATTCTCTGACATTGCATTCTATTTCCCCCTTTAATTCTGTTAGTATTTGTTTAACATATGTAGGTGATCCTGTGTTGGGTGCATAGATATTTATAATAGTTATATCCTCTTGTTGGACTGACCCTTTTATCATTACGTAATGTCCTTCTTTGTCTCTTGTGACTTTCTTTGTTTTGAAGTCTACTTTGTCTGATACAAGTACTGCAAATCCTGCTTTTTTTCTCCCTATTAGTTGCATGAAATATCTTTTTCCATCCCTTTACTTTCAGTCTCTGTATGTATTTGGGTTTGAAGTGTGTCTCTTGTAGGCAGCATATAGATGGGTCTTGTTTTTTTATCCATTCAGTAACTCTATGTCTTTTGATTGGTGCATTCAGACCATTTACATTTAGGGTGATTATCGATAGGTATGTACTTATTGCCATTGCAGGCTTTAGATTCATGGTTACCAAAGGTTCAAGGGTAATTCCCTTACTATCTAACAGTCTAATTTAACTCACTTCGTATGCTATTACAAACAGAACCTAAAGGTTCTTTTATTTTCCTTCTTTATCTTCCTCCTCCATTCTTTGTATGTTATGAATCCTGTCCTGTACTCTTTGTCTAGCCCTTGGGTGACATCTATTTAGCCTTAGGAATACTTCATCTATAGGAGTCCATCCATAATGCAGTGTAGAGGTAGTTTGTGGGAGGTAAATTCTCTCAGCTTTTGCTTATCTGAAAATTGTTTAATCCCTCCTTCAAATTTAAATGATAATCTTGCTGGGTAGAGTATTCTTGGTTCAAGGCCCTTCTGCTTCATTGCATTAAATATATCATGCCACTCCCTTCTGGCCTATAAGGTTTCTGTTGAGAAATCTGATGATAGCTTGATGGGTTTTCCTTTTTTATGTGATCTTTTTTCTCTCTCTAGCTGCTTTTAAAAGTCTGTCTTTATTCTTGATCTTTGCCATTTTAAGTATTATATGTCTCGATGTTGTCTTCCTTGGGTCTCTTGTGTTGGGAGATCTGTGCATCTTGATGGATTGAGAGACTATCTCCTTCCCCAGATTGGGATGTTTTCAGCAATTACCTCCTCAATAACACTTTCTATCCCTTTTTCTCTCTCTTCTTATTCTGGTACCCCTATAATGCAAGTATTGTTCTGTTTGGATTGGTCACATAGTTCTCTCAATATTCTTTCATTCTTAGTGATTCTTTTTTCTCTCTGTGCCTCAGCTTCTTTGTATTCCTCTTCTTTAATTTCTATTCCATTTACCATCTCTTCAACAAATCTAATCTGCTTTTAAATCCCTCCATTTTATGTTTCATTTCAGATATGGAATTTCTTAATGATTGAATCTCTGACTTAAATTCGTTCCTGAGTGTTTGAATATTTTTCTGTACCTCCATAAGCATGTTTATAATTTTTATTTTGAACTCTCTTTCAGGAAGATTGGTGAGTTCAGTTTCATTTGGCCCTTTCTCTGGGGTTTGTGAGATTTTGGTCTGAACCATGTTCTTTTGACGTTTCATATTCTGTGTGGTGCCCACTAGTGGGCAGAAACTCCTGTCTCTGGAGCTGCTCAGCTCCTAGAGTGAGGTTGGGGGTTTCAGGGGAGCAGAGCTAGTGGCTGGGGGGAGGAAAGATCTGTTTCCTGATTCCTGTCTGTGGCACCTGTTTTCAGTGTCAGAGCCTGTGGGCCAAGCACACACGTGTAAGCCTCTGTGCTTGGCGTCTCTAGCTATTGTAGGCAGGGCCTCCTTCTGGCTGGCCTGATGTCAGTGCAGTGACTGCCAGTTTGTGAGCAGGTGCCTGCTGGCCAGTAGGAAGGCTCGGCCAGCTGTGTGTCACAGTGGGGGGTCTCAGGGCTGAGTAGGCAGCCAGGGGAATGGAGCACCTGAAGCTCCTCAAAGTTCACAACCAGCTGGGCAGAGTGCGCCCAGACAACCTTGTCCAGTTCCCCTTCTCCTGTGCAGCAAGCTCCATGCAAATCCCACCCCTTTAGCAGCCCTCTTTCTGCTAGGAAGCCTCTCAGACCCCCTGCCCTTCCTCTGACACAGAGCGGCCAGGTGTAGATCCTATCCTCTGCAAATGGCTGGAATGTCAGTCTCCCTTGGCCCTCCACATGTCCGAGCTCCCCAATATCCAGAGCACAACACAATATAGGCTTCTGCTCACAAAGCAGATCTCCAGAGCTAGGTGTTCAGTAGTCCCAGGCTTCCAATCCCTCCCTGCTCTGTTTCTCTTCCTCCCGCCTGTGAGCTGGGGTGGGGGAAGGGCTTGGGTCCCGCAGGATCAAGACTTTCATACGTTACCCTGTTTCGTGAGGTCTGCTCTGTTCGTGAGGTCTGTATGCAGTCTGGTGCAGCCTTCTTTCTTCTTACTCTTTTAGGGTTAGTTGTATTAATTAACTATATTTTTGTACTATTTGTGGTTTTGGGAGGATTTCTCTGTGTCACCTCTCATGCTGCTATCTTGAATCTTCTCTCTTTAGGGTTTTTTATATAAAATATCATGTCATCTGCAACAGGGACAGTTTGACTTCTTCCTTATCAATCTGGTGGCCTTTTATTTCTTTGTGTTGTCTGATTGCCATGGCTAGGACCTCCAGAACTATGTTGAATAAAAGTGGGGAGAGTGGGCATCCTTGTCTTCTTCCTGATCTTAAAGGAAAAGCTTTCAGCTTCTTGCTGTTAAGTATAATGTTGGCTGTGGGTTTGTCATATATGGCCTTTATTATGTGGAGGTACTTGCCCTCTATACCCATTTTGTTGAGAGTTTTTATCATGAATGGATGTTGAATTTTGTCGAATGCTTTTTCAGCATCTATGGAGATGATCATGTGGTTTTTGTCCTTCTTTTTGTTGATGTGGTGGATGATGTTGTTAGATTTTCGAATGTTGTACCATCCTTGCATCCCTGGGATGAATTCCACTTGATCATGATGGATGATCTTTTTGATGTATTTTTGAATTTGGTTTGCTAATATTTTGCTGAGTATTTTTGCATCTATGTTCGTCAGGGATATTGGTCTACAATTTTCTTTTTTTGTGGTTTCTTTGCCTGGTTTTTATATTAGAGTGATGCTGACATTATAGAATGAGTTTGGAAGTATTCCCTCTTTGGAAAACTTTAAGGAGCATGGGTATTAAGTCTTCATTAATGTTTGATAAAATTCAGCAGTGAAAACATCTGGTCCAGGTGTTTTGTTCTTAGGTAGTTTTTTGATTATCAGTTCAATTTCTTTGCTGGTAATTGGTCTATTCAGATTTTCTGCTTCTTCCTGGGTCAGCCTTGGAAGGTTGTATTTTTCTAGAAAGTTGTCCATTTCTTCTAGGTTATCCAGAGTGTTAGCATATAATTTTTCATAGTATTCTCTCATAATTCTTTGTATTTCCCTTTCTCATTTCTGATTCTGTTTATGGGTGTAGATGCTCTTTTTTTCTTGATAAGTCTATCTAGGGGTTAATCTCTTTTGTATATTTTCTCAAAGAACCAGCTCCTACTTTCATTAATTCTTTCTATTTTTTATTCTTCTCAATTTTATTTATTTCTGCTCCAATCTTTATTATGTCCCTCCTTCTACTGACTTTGGGCCTAATTTAATTTTCCTTTTCTAGTTTCGTTAATTGCGAATTTAGACTGTTCATATGGGATTGTTCTTCTTTTCTGAGGTAGGCCTGTATTGCAACGTACCTCCCTCTTAGCACGGCCTTCGCTGCGTCCCACAGATTTTGTGGTGTTGAATTATTGTTGTCATTTGTCTCCCTATATTGCTTGATCTCTGTTATTTATTTGGTCATTTATCCATTGATTATTTAAGAGCTTGTTATTAAGCTTCCATGTGTTTGTGGGCTTTTTTGTTTTCCTTGTGTAATTTATTTCTAGTTTCATACCTTTGTGGTCTAAGAAGCTGGTTGGTACAATTTCAATCTTTTTGAATTTACTGAGGCTCATTTTGTGGCCTAGTATATGATCTACTCTGGAAAATGTTCCATGTGCTCTTGAGAAGAATGTGTATCCTGTTGCTTTTGGATGGAGTGTTCTGTGGATGTCTGTTAGGTCCATCTGTTCTAATATGTTGTTCAGTACCTCTGTCTCTTTACTTATTTTCTGTCTGGTTAATTGATCCTTTGGAGTGAGTGGCATGTTGAAGTCTCCTAAATGAATGCATTGCATTCTATTTCCTCCTTTAATCGTTAGTATTTGTTTCACATATGTAGGTGATCCTGTGTTGGGTGTGTAGATATTTATAATAGTTATATCCTTTTGTTGGACTGGCCCCTTTATCATTATGTAATGTCCGTCTTTGTTTCTTGTTTCTTTCTTTGTTTTGATGTCTGTTTTCTATGATACAAGTACTGTAACTCTTGCTTTTTTCTTTCTATTAGTTGCATGAAATATCTTTTTCCATCCCTTTACTTTCAGTCTGTGTACGTATTTGGGTTTGAAGTGAGTCTCTTGTAGGCAGCATATAGATGGGTCTTGTTTTTTTTATCCACTCAGTGACTCTATGTCTTTTGATTGGTACATTCAGACCATTCACATTTAGGGTGATTATCGATAGGTATGTACTTATTGCCTTTGCAGGCTTTAGATTTGTTGTTACCAAAGGTTCAAGGGTAATTCCTTTACAACCTAATAGTCTAATTTAACTCACTTCATATGCTATTACAAACAGAACCTAAAGGTTCTTTTTTTCCTCCTTTTTCTTCCTCCTCCATTCTTTATATGTTAGGTATCCTGTTCTGTACTCTTTGTCTAGCCCTTGGGTGACATCTATTTAGCTTCAGGAATACGTCCATCTATATCAGTCCCTCCAAAATGCAGTGTAGAGGTGGTTTGTGAGAGGTAAATTCTCTCAGCTTTTGCTTACCTGAAAATTGTTTAATTCCTCCTTCAAATTTAAATTATAACCTTGCCCAGTAGAGTATTCTTATTTTGGGCCCTTCTGCTTCATTGCATTAAATATATCATGCCACACCCTTCTGGCCTGTAAGGTTTCTGTTGAGAAATCTGATGACAGCCTGATGGGTTTTCCTTTGTATGTGATCTTTTTTCTCTCTCTAGCTGCTTTTAAAAGTCTGTCTTTATTCTTGATCTTTGCCATTTTAAATATTATATGTCTCGATGTTGTCTTCCTTGGGTCCCTTGTTTTGGGAGATCTGTGCATCTTGATGGATTGAGAGACTATCTCCTTCCCCAGACTGGGGAAGTTTTCAGCAATTACCTCCTCAATAACACTTTCTATCCCTTTTTCTCTCTCTTCTTCTTCTGGTATCCCTATAATGCGAGTATTGTTCTGTTTGGATTGGTCACATAGTTCTCTCAATATTCTTTCATTCTTAGAGATTCTTTTTTCTCTCTGTGCCTCAGCTTCTTTGTATTCCTCTTCTTTAATTCCTATTCCATTTACCATCTCTTCTACTACATCAAATCTGCTTTTAAATCCCTCCATTTTATGTTTCATTTCAGATATGGAATTTCTTAATGATTGAATCTCTGACTTAAATTCGTCCCTGAATTCTTGAATATTTTTCTGTACCTCCAAGAGCATGTTTATGATTTTTATTTTGAACTCTCTTTCAGGAAGATTGGTGAGTTCAGTTTCATTTGGCCCTTTTTCTGGGGTTTGTGAGATTTTGGTCCGAACCAGGTTCCTTTGATGTTTTATAATTCTATGTGGTGCCCTCTAGTGCCCAGAAACTCAAGTCTCTGGTGCTTCTTAGACCCTAGAGTGAGGTTTGGGGTTGTAGGGGAGCGACACTGGTGCCTGGGGGGAGGAAAGAGCTGTTTCCTGATTCCTGGCTGCAGTGCCTGTCTCCAGTGTTAGAGCCAGTGGTCTGAGTACACAGGTGTAAGCCTCTGTGCCTGGCATGTCTAGCTGTTGTAGGTGGGGCCTCCCTCTGGCTGGCCTGATGCCAGCACAGTGACTGCCTCTTTGTGAGCAGGTACCGGCAGGCCAGGAGGAAGGTACAGCAGGCTGCATGTCACAGTAGGGGGCCTCGGAACTGAGTAGGCAGCCAGGGGGATGGAGTGCCTGAAGCTCCTCAAAGTTCCCAAACTGCTGGGCAGAATGGGCCCAGACAACCTTGCCCACCTATTCCTTCTCCCGTGCAGCAAGTTCTGTGCAAACCCCGCCCCTTCAGCTGCCCTCTCGCTGCTAGGAAGCCTCTCAGACTGTTCGTCTTTCCTTTATCCCAGAGCGGCCAGATTTGGATCCCTGTCCTCCACAAATGGCCAGAATCTCAGTCTCTCAAGCACTCCACCTGTCTCATCTCCCCAACCCCAACAATCTCCAGAGCATCATACAATCTTGGTTTGTGCTCCAAAGCAGACCTCCAGGGCTGGGTGTTCAGCAGTCTTAGGTTTCCACCGCCTCCCCGCTCTGTTTCTCTTCCTCCTGCCGGTGAGCTGAGGTGGAGGAAGGGCTTGGGTCCCGCTGGATCAAGGCTTTCATACATTGCCCTGTTTCATGAGGTCTGCTCTGTTTGTGAGGTCTGTATGCAGTCTGGCGCAGCCTCCTTTCCTGTTGCTGTTTTAGGGCTAGTTGTATTAACTATGTTTTCACACTATATGTGGTTTTGGGAGGAATTCTCTGTCTCACCTCTCACTCCACTATCTTGAATCCCATTTAGGTGGTATTTTTAAAGTTTAAGGAAAAATAACATCTGTGTGATACCCGAATGCATTTATAAGTAGTAGCTGAGATGCTCTGGTCCTGACCTAGACACTGATGTTCCTCTGAGGCCAGTTTAGAAAAACAAAATAAGAGGGTTGAACTTCACAGCCCTGTTGAGGGTGAGTCTTGCAGAGGAAATCTCTCTTTTAAAATAAGCGTCTACTTTGCTTCAGGGGCCATCACTTTCTTTTCCCCATAAGCCTGAAAATTGCTGGTGATGAGCAAAAATAATCATGAGCAGAGAGGTGTCTTTTAATCTTTTCTTGGATGCTTCTGTGAGGGGAGGCCCTTGGGGTGCCCTCCATGGGGCCCAGGGGGCCAGGCTTGGTGTCGGGCAGGGAGAAGCTCCTCCCCACTGCCCTGCTGTGTTAGAGACACTCACAGGCTCTCACGTTAGAACATGCTTTCCTTTCCAATGTGCTTCCAACATTTTCACTTGTATCAATACATCCAATTTCCACAGCAGTACTGTGACTCTCCTGGTCATTTTATAGTTGAAGTGAGATTCAGTATGATGCCATATTTTCCTCAAGGTCATGCAGTATTTTCCTCAAGGTCATGCAGTAAGGTGGCACAGATAGAAATTCTCTGTTTCCAGATTTTCTTTTTTGAAATCTTTCAAACAGGAATGCTAAAAGAATAGTAGCATAGTCATCTATACAGCCACCAAACTAGGTTAACAATAGAATGTTTACTATAGTTATGTGTTCATCTGCTGCATATTTTTTGCTAACCTCTTTTATGTTGCAGACCTCCTGACACTCACTCCCTGGGTAAGTAACACATTCACACTGAAGAGATTTGATAACGATTCTCTAATTCCCACCAATGCCCAGCACAAACTCGGTTTTCCCCATTCTCTCCAGTTCCCTTGTGGACATATCTTTCATACAAGAGCCCACTCACATTCACACTTTGCTATTGGTTGTTTTTCCCAGTGGGTTTGGTGTTAAAGTGTGCACACTAGATTAGATGCCTTCCCTCCATTTTGATGTTCCTGTAATTCTAAGGGCTGGTAAACTAAAGGCAGGAGGCCCACCAGCCACCCTCACTAATTTATGTACTTATTATCTCTGGCTACTTCCTTGCTATAACAGCAGATATGAGTAGTTCTAACAAGACCATGTAGCCTGCAAAGCTAAAAATCATTCCTATTTGGCTCTTTCTACAATATTTGCTGACTTCTGAGTTTTACTGTGTCTTCTTTACACCTATGTTTAGTTCTATTGTACCTGAGCTGTTTGACATGTAAACAATATGCACAAATGGACACTTCTAAAGAAACACTATTCATCTAAGGTTTTCATTCATTATTGCCATCTTTTCAGTTTTCTCTCCGTATATCACAGAGGAAATCACCAAAGAGCTCACAGAACTGGGACCCAACTCAAAGCGAGTCCTCCATTGTGATGTTTATTCTTTGTTTTTTGTTTGTTTGAGCTGGGATACTTTTGACAGTGTACACGTCCTTTTGGTCAAATCAGGGCACTTCACATGACTGTGCCCATGGAGGGAGCAGTCCCCTTGTTAACTTACTTCTCTCTAATGAACTGTCCCTGAGACCTTGAAGCATCCGATGGAAAAAGAGCAAAATACACAGGATCTCCTCTGTTTATTGTTCTGGGTTTGGTGGCTTTGGATCCCTCATACTGGTTCTCACCCACCCTGGGGAGGATGCATTACAGAGGATCTTTTCCCCTCTCCTATCCTAACTCAGTTTCCTTGCATGGATTCTGGACAGAACCGTGATGCCAAGTTTCGACACTGCATAGGAGGTGATGTTTGTAAGGCCAGCCCTCTTCCAAGTGCACTTTATTCTTTATATCTTCCATGAACTTGTTCATGAGCCCCACTAACTCCTCCTCTGTGATGGTCTCACTTGTAAAGTTCCGCTGTAGTTCTGGGCTGCAGTATCTAACACCTGCGAAGCTCAATATACCAGAGACATTCACCACTGCACCAAAAATCAACACATATCATTATATAGAAGGGTGTGCTCAAGGATGATGAAGGTAGTAAGGGGGGAAAGATGATGGAGTAGGAAGGCAAGGCAGAAACCTCCTCCCACACACACACCATGGAGGCAACTCGTAAGTACAATAACCCTGAAAATGACCTGTGGATTGCAGAACAGACCACCTACAACTGGCGAAGAAGAGAAGACCACACGGAGAAGTGGCAGAGCCACGAGCAATCTGGACCTCCGCTCTTCCCTCATCCCAGCCACAGGCTGGAAGTAGAGGAATGGAGTGGGGACAGGGTCTCAGAACTCTGCACACCTGGCCCTAGAGATCTGCTCTAGGAACACAAGTCCACATTGGGTTCTGGTGATTAGTGGGGCAGGACTTCAGGGACAGTTGAAACACTCTGGGAGGCTGAGACTCCAACTGCTTGTGGAGGAAAAGGACACTCACTTGTCCTACTGAGACCCGAAACAGAGACTGCCGTGGAAGGCATGGCAGCGGTGCAGGGTTGGGTGGTGCTTTCTCTGAAGGAGATAGGGCAGGTGGATGATACTTCCCCAGCCCTTCTGAAGCCCAACAGTTTGGATACTCACTCCTGGGAGAGCCCAGATGCTCCCTCCCTTGAGCTGGTGGCTCAGTCCCCAAGGGCTTGCCTGTGCACTGCCAGCGGGCCAGCCCACTAGGCCCAGCAGGGTGAGGCTTTGCTGCCTGGCAGGTAGAAGGAGGCTTTCCCAGCTCTCTCAGCCCTCTCTTAGCCCAATTAGGTGCCCTCAGGAGCCAGTTCCGAGTGCTCTTTCCTCATCCCTGGTGGCACAGCCTGGTGCTGTGTGCCCGCATACCCCATCACTGCTTCTGCAGGAGGTCACCTGCAGCTGCATGCCTGCCCCAGAGCCCCATGACTGCCCCACCCACCCCATTAACCCAACAGCCCCGCCATCATGGCAGGGAAGGCAGAGGGTGGCCCAACCCACAATGATCCCAGCACAAGCACTGCTGCTCAGCTCACAAAGGGCTGGCTGAGGCCACCCTCTACTGACAGAGATTAGCCACTGCTGGCAGATAGGCAGAAAGGTGGGCCCACCCATAGCCCCCCAACAACTGGGGCTCCACTGCAGAGGAGAACCAGGCACTGGAGAGTAAAGAGTCCTGAGCTTCTGGGACTCACAGGGCGCCTTCTTCATAAAGCCACTACTCTCTAGACCAGGAAGCACAGCAGGTCCCTCTAATACAAAGGAAGAAACATAGAAACCCCGACAAAATGAGCAGACAGAGGAATATATCCCAAACAAAACTACAGGATAAGACACCAGAAAGAGGGCTAAGTGAAACAGAGATCACCAATCTTCTTGATGAAGATTTTAAAGTAACAGTTATAACATAAGCATGAGCAATTTTTTCTTGGGCACATCACTTCAGGCAAGGGAAACAAAATAAAAAATGAACAAGTGGGACTACATCAGACTAAAAAGCTTTTAGTACAGCAAAGGACACCATCAGCAGAACAAAAAGGCATCCTACAGTATGGAAGAATATATTCATAAACAACTTATCCAATAAGGGGTTAACACCCAAAATATATAAAGAACTCATACACCTCAGCAGCAAAAAATAAATAAAAAAATAAAATAACCTGATTACACAATGAGTGGAGGACCTAAGCTGACATTTTTCCAAAGAAGAAATACAGATGGCCAACAGGCACATGAAAAGATGCTCCATATTGTTAATTATCATGGAAATGCATATCAAAACCACAACAACACATCACCTTACACCAGTCAGAATGGCCACTATCCATAAGACCAGATATAAGTATTGGCGAGAAAGTAGAGAAAAGGGAACCCGCCCACACTGTTGGTGGGAATGTAAACTGGTCAAGCTACTTTTGAAAACAATATGAGGGTTCCTCAAAAAACTAAAAATAGGAGTACCATATAACATAACAATTCCGCTTGGGGGAATTTACCTGAAGAAAACAAATTTCTGATTTGAAAAGATATATACACTCCTATGTTTATCACTGCATTATTTACAATAGCCAAGTTATGGAAGCAACCCAAGTATCCATCAATACATGAATGGATAAAGAATATGTGGTACATATACACAATGGAATATTATTTAGTCATAAAAAAGAAATCCTGCCACTTGAGACAAGATGGCTATACCTAGAGGGTGTTATGCTCAGCGAAATAAGCCAGGCAGGGAAAGACAAATACCATATGATTCACTTATTTGTGGAATCTAAAAAGAAAACAACACAAAATGAGCCAAAAGCAGTAGACTCATAGACACTGAGAAGTGACTGGTGGGTACCATGGGGGAAGGGTGGTGGTGAATGGGTGAGGAGAGTGAGTGGGATAATGGAACACAAAAATTCTTAATCATAATATAAGTTGGTCACAGGGATGGTAGTACAGCATGAAGAAGAGAAGCAATGATTCTGAAACATCTTCCTGTGTTGACAGTAACTGCATTAGTGGGGGGGGTGAGGATTTACTAATATGGGTAACTGTTAAACCGCAGTGTTGTATACTTGAAACCAAAATAAGATTGTATGTCAACTATACGTCAATAAAAAAAGAAAAGAAAACATTGCTCTTATACCTAAAATGTTGCATATTTTTACATTTCCTTTAATTCTAGCTTTCCTGAGGCAAGATTAATCAGTTGATGAAAGCCTGCCTTAATATTCCAGGAGTGCAAACCTTCCTCCTCTGTACCAGTACCACTGAGCAAGAGCTAACACAGCTCAGTTGTGTAATAAAAATGTTCAGCCGGAAGCCATTAGGATCAGTTCTAAGAGGAATACAGGAACAGAGCGCGGTGGTGGCATAAGGAATTCATTCCTACCATCAAGACTTGGGGTGAGAGAATCAGGTGACATTTGAAAGCTTTGCTCTTTGAGGCCATAGTGAACCAAGTCTTAGAGAAGTGGTAGAATGTTCCGGGAAGACAGGCCATGGAATTAGACCAGATTTGAAATCAACTCTATTGGCAAATTGTCAGTTTCAGACTAGACTTCTTAATGTTTTTAATATTATCTGCTTGTTTTAATTAGAGTACTTACTGTTATCTGCCAACACGAACCACACATAGGGGTAAGTAGTGCAGTAGTTTACCACCAAAGAAATATGATAGTTTGTTTTGTCCCAAATAACAGCTATGGTGAAGGGGAATTAACATGACCTGGGCGAAGTCAGGTTATATGACAGAGACGCACAAACCGTGCTAATGTCTTGGACATCCACTGGAAGGACTTTTGGGAGGGAGTAAGTTTGCAGATGGTACAAAGAATGCTCAGGAAAGGAAACACTCAAGACAGTGGTCCCTTAGGAGGGGATACAATTGTCCCAACTGAGCACGTGTCGTAGAGCTGGGGTGGAGGAGGAGACCTGGGGAGAAACTCGGGTGGAAAACTCCTGGGATCTGTTTAATAATAATAGGAGGTGGTCATGTGACATCTGCATCCTGGGGTATGAATTAAGTCAGAGGTCAGAAGGTCTGGGGAAAGGATGAGTGCAGTTTTGGAAATGTATTAGATGTGGTGGGTGCTAGAGGAGGGGTGGCCATCAGAATAGGAAGGACAGGCAAGAAGAGAAATGTGTGCCTGCTGTTCTGACAATGTTCTAGTCATTTCTATGTGAGATTTTTGGGGGCCTAATAAAGGCTCTACTAGACTTAATAAGTTCACCCTGAGAAAGAGGAAGGGAAGAGGGAGGGCATTTGAGGGGCAGAGGGCAAGGAAAAGGCCTCCTGGGGAGCCTTGACTGAAGAGCTAAGGAAGAGAAGGAGGCAGTTGTGCAGGGGACAGAAGCACCGATGGCCACTGACAAGTGTGTAGTCCTGGGAGAGGGGCCTGTGGCCCTGAGGAGACACACCATGGGGGTCAGTGTAGCAGAGCAGGGAGAGGGGGCTAGGTCTGGGGATGAGGTCAGGGGCACCAGGCCCAGATCATGCCAGAGACCCTCCATGGGGGCTGCTCACCAGACTCACCTTGGGGTCTCACTGGAGGCAGCAGCTCTGTGCAGACATGTAGGGGACCAAATAAGTTTCATTGTCACTTCTGCTTGAATATGTGAGGGTGGAGGATTACCAAGTTTGGGGGGAAAAAGAGAAAGCAGTTTCTAAACAGTAGCCATGTGGGAAAATTCCATAGAATGATACAATTATTTTTTGCCTATGAACTCGGGTAACTTCTAAGTAAGGTCTGGGTCCAGTTAATAGTATTGTCAGTGTCGATTTCCTGGCCTCTCTGTGCTGTACAGTGTGTAAGGTGGCCCAATAAGGAAGGCATTGTGATGGATGTACAGTGAGATCTGTGTGTCTTTCTTTACAATTTTTTTATTTCAAAAAAGTTTATAAATTTTTCTTCAAAAAACTAAAAATAGAAATACCAGGTGACCCAGGAAAATCTGGATAAGTTTCCTGAGTCTGATCCATGACAAAGCAAAGGTCATGTGGCTGCAAAGATTTGCAAGTCTTGGGGGATTGGATATCCCTGTGTCTGGAATGTGCCGTCCTTCTCTAGGGAGCCCCTTGTATATCCCAGAGGAGTTAATGGCCCCAGCAGTGGTTCGGGATGAGCCACAGCCCAATGTGGCTGGACTCCCTCATGGAGGCCGCCTATCCTCCTAGCACCCAGCCCCTTACTCTGGAAGGTGACGGGCATCTTGTTGACCAGCTGCAGTGATCAATGTCACACAGGTGTCTGATGACCTGGCGGGGTGGGGGCTTGTAGGCTGTGGGCGGGCATCGAACTCTGGCCATAATATTTGGTCTGGCCAGAGTTTGAGAAGCTGCAAAAAAAATGGGTGTTGGGAAGCAGTGTGGAAACTCCTCAAGGCTGAGGCCTCCCCTTCCTTCCTCCCTTCACAGTGGGTCAGATTGTTCCAGAAGGTTCCTAATGACCAAACTCTTGTTCTGCTTCTGCCCAGTGAGGCCCCCTGGACAATCCTGGGCCCAGCACTCATATGATCCCACTTCTGAGACACGGAATGGTCCGGGTGGAGAGGCGCACTTCCCCAAACCAACACATGCTGGTGATGGCTCAGTGTGGGGTGGAGATCCCAGGCAGTTCAACTAAAACTATTTTGGGAGAACCCCAAGGAAGAAAGAGGAGTCCAGAATAATTGGCTTGGTTTTGGGCCCATCGCCCTGCAGAATGGATTTGATTTCCCTACAATGTAATGATATTACTTGAACAGGTTAACTGCTTATGAGGACAAAAATGATCCCCGTGCTACCCTGAGACAAACTCAAGAAAGAGAAACTAGGTCCTGTGATTAGACTTTCACTGTGGGCAGGGTTCATCCCCTGGTGAGAGTCCGGGTGTATGTATGAGCTCTAACTCTGTGCCAGACCAATGATTGGTTGTTTCATTTCGTGACTGTATAATTCCTAAATCTGTAAAAAATCCAAATTTTGGTTTGTCTCTGGTCAATGTTAAGAAGTGGTGTATATAGTAAGTTATTATATTTAAGGTATTAAGGAAAAAAATATTTTTGTGGGACCAGAATATACTTGCAAACCAGCAGCTGAGATACAATGGTCCTGACATAGACACTGATTTTACTACAATGTCACTTTAGACAAACAAATTAGGGGAAGGAAATTCACAGCCCCGTTGAAGCTGAAACTTGCTGTTATCCTCCCCTTTAAAAATAACGGCTCTACCTTTGTTTCAGGGGCCATGATTTTTCTTTCTAGTAAGCCTGAATATGTCTGGTGAAAAAAAATTATGAGTGTTGGACCTAATTCATATTCATTTTCCCCAAATTATCTCAGATTCCTTCACAGATATATCTTTCTTACAAGGGCCCAAGCAGAACTCACACTTCGGAAAGTATCCCAAATGTTGTGGTGAAAAGAGCACACGTGTCCTCCCTCCATGGTGTCACGCAGGCAATACAATACTCTGGTAAAGTAGGCCCCAGGCCGGTTCTGACCTCCCTTGGTGGTTTATTTATTGTCTGTGGCCACTTTCTTGCTACAACAGCAGATCTGAGTAGTTCCAATAAGACCGTGTAGCCTGTAAAGCTGAATGTCATTTCTATCTGGCTCATTCTACACTGTTTGCCAACCCCTGAGTTATCCTGTCCCTTGCTTTGGCCTAACCTTTAGGTCATTAGCTACCTGGGCTTGTTGGCCTGTAAACAATCAGCACAAATGGACATTTGTAAAGAACCATATATTCACCTACGATTTTTATTCATTATTATCATCTTTCCACTTTTTCTCACTTTTTATCACAAAGGAAATTACTAAAGACTTCACAGAATTGGTACCCAACTCAGAGTGGGTACTCCATAGGGATGTGTTTGGGCTGGGATATATTTGGTCAAATCACCATGCGAGCCACGGGGGGAGCTCTGAGCCGGGTTCCCATTGTTCAACTTTCTTCTCCAAAACAAACTGGCCATGATGGCCTTCAGCATTTGAGGGCAAAAGGGCCAAATACACCAGGGTGTCCACTCCTTCTGGGTTTTTCAAGGCAGAGGGTCCTCCCATGTCTGTTCTCACCCACGGGGGGCACTACACATTCAGGAGGATCTTGTCCTCCTATGCTCACTCAGTTTCCTGGCCTGGATTCTGGACAGAAAGAACAGTGATGCTGAGCTTTGACATTGTGTAGGAGGTGTGGATAAAATGTAGGTTCTTGTGGTCAGGATTCTCACCTGGCCCTGGTTAGCTAGCTCACTACACATGTGTGGGCAATATGTTATTGACTCTATATAAAGAGCTCTGCCCAGTGCTCTGGGCAACACTGTGGCATTGCTGCAAGGCTGTAGGAGAGCAGAGCAGAGGCTGGTGTGGTGGCAGCTCCGAGGACAGAGGCCCAGAGGACGGCTGTGCGGGCAGAGAGGCCCAGAGGCAGAGACTGGCTTGCTGCATGCAGACTCGCTCTGAGTGAACAGGGTTTTAGTGATTGACCTGCCACCGTGGAAATATAGCTTGGTATAACCCTTTCACTCCAAGAATGTTCTGCTGTCATTTCTTTGGTCACACTGAATCCTTAGTGAACTTGCCTAGGGCTGAAACCCATTGGCAACACAGCAGGCAACATTCATATGAGGCTAGCACTCCTCCAAGTGCATTCTGTTCTTTGTGTCTTCCACAAACTTGTTCATGAGCCCCACCAGCTCCTCTTCTCTCACTTGTAAACTGCTGCAGATCTGGGCTGCAGTGTTTAAGCCCTGCCATGCACACCATGCTAGAGACATTAACCACTCTGCCTAAAATTCAGCACGTATCCTTACATAGAAGGGTGTGCTCAAGAATGATGAATGCAAAATTGGTAGAATTTTGTCATTTGAGAGACAATTACCAGTTGCAGTAAGCATTTATGAAACTGCCTCTATGAGTCAAGGACCTGGTATAGTCTTGAAATTGTCCTACCCATAGTGTCTCAGATGATGTGAGGGACATGTTCTGATGGGGAAGACAGTGTCCAGAAATTCCATAAGAAAATGAAAATGTTATAATGAACGTGCCTAGGGCAATGTAAGGAGGTGCTCATTGCATTAATAAGGACAGGGCCTCTTTTGCCCTGAGGCCACCTTTGTGTCCACCTGAAGATATTTTGCTCTTAGCACGTGACAGGTGCTCTGTGAACAGGTGTGTGTTGATTAACAGACTGATTCATTGAGTGATGGCAGTTCCAAGGTGAATGCACAGCCCCTGGTTTGGAAGGCTGCTGCTCTGCTCTAGCCAGGGGAAAACATCAGCTCAGTGGGAAAATCTGCATGCTGTTTTCTCTGTGCTTGGGTCTTTATCAACTCCTGAGCTGTGACTAATGGCCAACACCCTTTAGCAGGTAGGTGGAAATGTCAACATTTAAAGGGATGCTTGAAAAGGGAATGCTGCATTTGGATGAAACATGAAAACATTATGCTAATTTGAAGATACAACCCACACAATAACATATTATATGATTCATTTTATATGGGAGCCCCAAACAAGAACATCTAGAAATAAAATGTAGATTAGTCATTAGAGGGAATGTGGGTCCACAGGATTAATAGCTAAAGGGCACAGGGTTTATTTTGGGGGGAATGAAAATGTTCTAATCTTGCATGTAGAGATGGTTCCGCAACTGTACTGTGCTTCACCATTGGTGGGTTTTCTGCTTTTAAATGAGATTCCTGGCTCTGATCCATGATAACGCACATGTCATCTGGCTGGAAAGGTTTCAAAACCTCTGGGGAATTGGGCTGCCCCTTATGCCTGTGTGCGTCTCCTTCCCTAGGGAGCCCCTTGTAGATCCCAGAGGAGCTAAGGTCCCCACAGCAGTGGTTCCAGACAAGCCAAGTCAGCCCTGGCTGGACACCATCATGGAGGCCACCTGCCCTCGCAGCACCCGGGCCCTTACTCTGGAAGTGACGGGCATGTTGTTGACCAGCCACAGTGACCAAAGTCACACAGGTGTCTGACGACATGGCTGGGTGGGAGCTTGCAGACTGTTGGCATGGAGAGTGGTTTGGAATCTGGCCATGGGGTCTGGGGGCTCTGATTTTGGAGGTCCAGCCACAGTTTGAGAAACTGCACAGAAATAAGTTTTGGGAAGCAGTGTATACATTCCTAAAAGCTGAGGCCTCCCCTTTCTTGCTCCTTTCAAGGTGGGTCAGATTGTTCCAGAAGGTTCCTAATGACCAAACTCTTGTTCTGCTTCTTTCCAATGAGGCACCCTGGACAAACCAGGGCCCAGCACTCATATGGTCCCTCCTCAGAGACACGGAATGGTCAGGGTGGAGAGGTGTGCTTCCCCAAACCAGTATGCCTTGGTGATACTCAGTATGGCCCAGTAGAGGGTGAGATTCTAGGCAGTTCAACTAAAACTGTTTTGGGAGAAGCCCTGTAACTCCGGGGAGAGGAAATCCCGGGGCAAAATACCTCTAAAACTGAAATCAGTCAAAGGGAGAAATAAAGTTTAAAACCCGTTTATTGCAATCTGTGGTCTGGGGCCATTTCTCTCTCCTGCTCTGGCGGAAGCAAGCGAGACCTCCCGCCAACCTCTCAGGTGGAGATAAGCCCTTGTTCATCCGTGTAATTACCCATTGATATGGAGATGAACTACTAATCTCCACCCCTTAGGAACGCCTGTTTATATGGAGATGCACTAAAGCTAGGCTAGATAGTCTGGAATACTACAGTTTTACCCACAGGCCACCCCTCCAGAAATCTCACCTTACAATCTACTCATTCCCCCTCTTCTGCAGTGGTCCCTGGGTGAGAAAACTGGAGCACTGTGACCAGACTAGCAACAGCAATAAAATCATGATACTCCTCAAACTGGAGGATTCAGCTATGTTCAAAGTCCTATGCAGATTGTCCACAGTTCGTCCATTCCACAGGCAGGCAGTAGCAATCGTCACGCTTCAGCTGCAGCCAGGGGACATATCCAGGTCACAAGGACTGTAGAAGAAGAAAACCTTAAGGGTGATAAGATACATGTTTTAATGACACCAGCATAGGCAAATCTTGTCCATCAGGTAGGGTACATGCAAGAGAGGGGTCCTGTGATAGGACAGTGGCAGGAATGGGATCTCGTCCTGGTCTAGTACACCATACTTCCACACCCTCTGTGTGGATGTTACAGATGGGTCAATATATAGGGCTATGGGAGGTACATGCACTGGCCTTAAAGATAAAACAAAACTTCCCTGTAAAATGCTCTTACCTTCTGGACGTTTTGGGTACATTACTGTGATCTTTGGAGGCCACTCTGCTATTACTCCAGGAATACACCTGAGGCCAGCTTCCAGGCCTTTTCCCAAAGGTGCCAGAAGGGCCAGCCATTGCTGGTCCATGTGTTGAAATGTCCACTTCCATTCAACAGTGTCTCCAGGATTTAATGCAGTTGGGGCTGGAAGCAGGATGTTGCTCTGCTGGCCATATCCTGGCTTCAATAACCCTTCTTTGGTTTGCATATACAGTTGTATAGGAGAGGCAGCAAGGTGTGTGAGCATATCCACAGGGCTCAAAGCTCCTTTACAGGGCTTCTCATTCAAATCCGTAGCACTCTCCATAAGTAAACTGACCAGCCCTGTAGACTATTGGTGTCAAACTCAGGCCAGATTTCAACAAACCATTGCACCTCTCTATCATGCCTGCGCCAGTAGTGTTACATGGTACATGAAACTTGTACTTTATTCCTAATTGCTGCACCCTTCCTTGTAATGCATGTCCAGTAAAGTGGATGCCTTGACTGCTCTCAATTACCTGCGGCTGGCCATAGGCTGCAAAGAGATGCTCTAGACTCCTCTTGTTGATTTGCTGATGTGCATGACATGCAGGAAAAGCACCCAATAGTCCAGTAGCCATGTCAACACAAGTCATGGCATACCAATAATCTGATATGGGCAGAGGCCCAATATAGTCTATCTGCCACCTGACAAGGGGTATTGGCCCCCTTACTATTGCCCCATGTTGCTGTGGGACTCCGTGTAAGTCCCTCTTAGACCACTCAAGGCACTCCTTCCAGGCTTTGCTGACTTCTTTAAAGGTCAGTGGCAAGTCCCACCAACGGGCTACAGCCTGCATTGTCTTTTGCCCCATGTGCAGCAAACACTGATGTAGCCATTGAGCCACATCAGTGACAGGCTTTCCTTCTAGCCAGCGCACCTGGGCCAATGTGTCTGCTTCATCATTCCTGGGGATGCCAAAGGCAAATGGCCAGTCACATGATATTTGGTAACAGTCTTCATCTGACCAGAGGCCCATAGGTCTTGCCACAACTCTTGCCCCCAATGGGGCTAGTGACCAATACTCCAGATGGTATGGTACCACGTCAGTAGCCACAGGGTCAAGCCCCGATAGATGGCCCAGCTGTCATGCAGACAACTATGGGGGAAGGCTCCTGGGTAATCACAAGCCATACTGTCCACAACCTAGCCATTGGCTGTTCTTCCCCTCTCCATCCTCCATCCATATTGTCTCAGTCTTAGGATTGAAAGCCTTAGCCCTCCTCTTTGGGGGCTGCCCATAACTGGTGTCATCTATATAACAAGCACCTTCAGGTATAGGAGCTTTTTCCTCCTGATAAGGACTTTCGGCTACCAATGGCTCAAAAGCAAGTTCTTCCTGCTTTTGGTAGTGGTCACTGGCCCCAATAATCGTTGGAGTTCTCCACTTAAGGGGCTAGTAGAGAGGGCCCTCGTCTGCTGCTGTAAATGTGCACCCATTTTGGTCTATGTAGGTATCTGTACTACGCCACTCCATGGCCTTTGGGTCCAGTCTCACACCCACCCTGAAATGGGGTGGGTGGTTATTACAATGGTTGGAGCTGTTTTGGTGATGGGCTCCTTAGCAGCAAGGCGAGGTACACAGCAGCTAGTTGCTTCTGTATCAAGGTGTACTGGACCTCTGCCCTTTCCATAGTTGTGACCAGAATCCAATAGTTTGCCTGTTCAAGCTGTTGTCAAAGACCCCATCCATGACAGTCTTCGGTTACATGGACATCTAGGTCACAGGCTTTGATGAGTCCGTTACACTCAAGGCCTGTATGGCCTTGACTGCCCGCTTGGCAACAGTAAAAGCAGCTGCACATGTCTCATCCCAGTCCCACCTGATGCCCTTTTGTACCAACCAGTATAAGGGCTTCAGAATTTGTGCCAAGTGCATGATAAACACTCTCCAGCAGCCCAAAAGACCCAAAAACTCTTGTAATACTACCACGTGGTAGGGGTGGGGAAAGCCTGGACCTTGTTTATGACTGTTTCAGGAATAACTTCAGTTTTACCTGACCAGACAAACCCCAAGAAGTTTATAGACAAACCTGGTCCCCGATCCTTGTTGCTATTCACAGCCCATACTTTCTCCTGAATATGTTGCAGTAGTCTAGGAACTGCTCCTTCCGAATTTGAAAGAGAATCAGACGTGAGCATAATATCATCAATGTAGTGATACAACTGCAGTGTTTGTGGTTTCTTCCATGTGGCCAAGTCCTGGGCTACAAGTCTGTGACAGATGGTGGGGCTGTGAAGGCATCCCTGTGGAAGAACAGTGAATGTCCACTGCCAGCCTTCCCACATGAAGGCAAGCTGTTCCTGACTTTCTTGTGCTATGTCAGTGGAGAAGAAAGCATTAGCAAGGTCTGCTACATAATGATATGTTCCCAGCTCATGGCTGAGGGTGTCCTGGATTGCTGCTATAGAGGGGATGGCAGCATGCAGACGGGGTGTGACTTTGTTCAATTCCCTGTAGTCCATGGTTATGTGCCAGGAGCCATCTCTTTTTCACTGGCCACACTGGGGAATTAAAAGGACTCTGAGTGGGCTTTATGATGTCCACCTTCTCCATCTCCTGTAGAGTTTTTCCAATTTCCTTGTGCTCCCCAGGCAATTTATACTGCTTAGTATTTGTCACCTGCTGAGGTGCAGGCAGAGCTACAGGTGGGTGCTGGTCATGTCCCCTCAGAACTGCCTTTGGCACATGTACCCTCAGTCTGAACTCACCTGGGGTGCTCTGCAACCACAGGCCCTGCAGGATATGTACCCCAAAATAGATTCAAGGATGGGAGAAATGTACACAGTGTACTCTTTGGGGGTAAGTGTCCTATGCCCAATGGGATTTGGGCTTTCTTCACTCTAATTGCTTTACCCCCATAGCCATCTATCACAGCAGGTGTCCTGGGAAAACAATCAGGGTTGCCATAAATCTGAGGAAACTCAGTTCCTGTGTCCACCAGCACTGGGACACGTTGTACATCACAGGGTGTCAATGAATTGCTAATTCTACAGTGGTCTCCAGTCCCCACTATGTCCCCCAAGGTGGAGACCTTGACACCCACCTCAGTCGAACCATGATGCCCAATCGTCCTCTGTGGGAGTGAGGGCCCAGGCAAATCCTTAGTACTGCCCCCCAGAAAGTTTTGCAGGGACACCGGCTGGGCATGAGGCCTTCACTCCAATTCCCGTGACCTGGACCTCAGCGGCTGCAACTGCTGCTCTGTCTTTAATTGTTGCCACAGTTATAACAAGATTCTATTGGGCTGCCCATCAAGTTTTTCTTTCCCTGGTCTTTATCAAATCAACCCACATCTGGGTCCTCGACACCTGCACAGGGCCCTTCGCACGTCTCCTTTCAGTCGTAGCCTGTAGTTCCTTCCATGCTCTTATTGTTTCAACCACCCCCAGATCTGCTAAACTATGAGTAGCCTCAGTCTTAGGTTTCCCTATGTGGGGGGCAAGAGTAGTCACTAGGGACCCAAGGAGAGATGGGGAAGCTGTTTGGAACGCCAGAGTTCTCATTCCGATGGTGAACAACTCTTCGCTGGGACCATAGATGATTCATGCCCAACTCCCATGACACCTGCCTGAGCTCTGCATACGTTTTCCAGGTAGTGGGTAAACATGTTAAATTACCCTGATAAGGCCAAAGTACCCTGATGGTAGCTGTCAGCCGTTCCAAAAGCATCTGATTCCCTGAGGCATGATGGGAATTTTGCAACTGCTGCTGGAGGGAAGGATGAGTCATAAGGGAACCCATTCTACTCATTTCAGTACCTGACATAACAATTTTTTCAACCCCCATATCCCCATATCCCAGAGATGTAAAAGCCATGTAGGCAGACATTCCAATGACTTCTGCCTATACTGGAGGCTCATGTCCACCAGCTCATCCTGGTATAGGGACAGAGCATGGAGTACTCCACAGCCTGGGGAGGGGGTGGCGCCTCCCCCTGAGGAGCCAGTGGTTGTTTTGTTTTTATTTTCTTAATTACAACCAGGTGGGTTTTTAATACAGGAAAGGCTGGTATCTCTGGTGGTGGCCTTGGCAGCAGATTGGCCCATGGCCCGCCTCCTCCTCCTCATCCCCATCCCCTGGCTACTCCACCATCTCCAGGGCTAAAGTCACCACTCTTTCCTCCCCCTCCTCCACGGCCTCTTGCAACATGGCTTTTCCTGCCTCCTACCCCCTCACCGCTGCTAAGCAATCTTCCAGGAATGGGACCTGTCTTTTCAATAACTGTCTCTTTTCCTTAACAGCATCACATAGGTTATCACCCAGCTCCTCCAAGAAATGCTGAAATGTGTCTCTCTTCCACCTAATTCCCTCTCTCTCCTTGCTATCCCTCTGGATAATCCTCAGTTTCTCCTCGATAACATTTTCCACTATCTTGATGAAAAAATACCCTACAATGCCAACTGCTACATGGCTACTTAGGGTCTCTAAGAAGCCTTCCATCTCACGGAGGGCTAATTCTGCAGCTTCCAGTGTCTCTACCCTTCCCCACGCCTCTAGGAGGTGCTTGACCCTAGACCAATTCCCCAGCAGGAGCTCCCAAATGGAAGCCCCACGTATGCGGGACAATAACAGGTGAAGCTGTACCCTCTGCTGCTGCATCCACTGGGGCCTCCCCACCATCCATATGTGGGGTTCTATGAATCTCCACACCATCTCAAGGGGCAGCCCTCCCAAAAGTTGCACCCATTTAGACAGATTTCGGGTTCAGAGATCCTGCCAACTATGCCAGTTGTAACTCCGGGAGAGGAAATCCTGGGGCAAAATGCCTCTAAAACCGAAGTCAGT
Source organism: Smutsia gigantea (assembly GCA_032199065.1). Lineage (NCBI taxonomy): Eukaryota > Metazoa > Chordata > Mammalia > Pholidota > Manidae > Smutsia > Smutsia gigantea. The sequence goes on from JAVSCE010009928.1 coordinate 80,556, forward strand.
CAAAGGGAGAAAGAAAGTTTAAAACCCATTGATTGCTTACAAACTGCAGTCTGGGGCCGTTTCTCTTTTCTGCTTCAGTAGAGCAAGCGAGACCTTCCGCCAACCTCTCCGGTTCAGATAAGCCCTTGGTCACCCAGGTAATTATCCATCGATATGGCGATGAACTACTTTTCTTCACCCTTAAGAATGCCTGTTCATATGGAGATGCACTAAAGACAGGCAAGGTATTCTGGAATATTACAATTTTACCCACAAACCCAAATAAGTGGAGTCCAGAATCATTGGCTGTCTTGGGCCCATCACCCTGCAGAATGGATTCGATTTCCCTAAGATGCAAACATATTACTTGAACATATTAACTGCATCTGGGGACAAAAATGATCATCTGCTTCCTTAAGAGAAACTCAAGAAAGAGAATTAGGGAAAATAATTCCTATGATTAGACTTTCACTGTGGGCAGGGTTCATCCCCTGGTGAGAGTCTAGGTGGGAGGGAATATTTATGAGCTCTAACTCTGTCCCAAATCAATGATTGTTGTATTTCATGGTTCTATTATCCCAAAATTTGTGAAAAGTTCAATTTTTCGGGTTTGTCCCAGGTCAAAATTAATAACTGGTGTATATAATAGGTAGTACATTTAAGATATTAGGGAAAAAAAAAGATCTTTGTCAGGCATGAATACACTTGCAAACCAGCAGCTGAGATGCAGTAGTCCTGACGTAGACACGGATTTTACTGCAGTATCAGTTTAGATGAGCAGATTAGGGGAAGGAAATTCACAGCTGCCTTGAGGCTGAAACTTGCAAGGTCAACCTCCATTTAAAAAATAAAGGCCCTACCCTTGCTGCAGGGACCATCACTTTCCTTTCTAGAAAGCCTGAATATGTCTGGTGCAAAATAACTATGAAAGTTTTACCAAATTCATATTCATTTTCTTCCTGAAGTGTCTCAGATTCCTTCATGGATGTATTTTTCTTAAAAGGACCCTCTCAGAATTCACATTTTGTTACGGTTTTATACCAAAAGGTTTGGTGTTAAAGAGAACTCACGGATGCCTTCCCTCAATGGTGTCATTCAGCTAATACAAGAGGCTGGAAAACTAGGCGCCAGAGTGATTCCACCATCCTTATTGTTTTATGTATTGTTTGTGGCTAGTTTCTTGCTACAACAGCAGATCTGAGTAGTTTCAACAAGACCATGTAGCCTGCAAAGCCGAAAATAATGACTATCTGGCTCATTCTGTAATGTCTGCCGACCCATGAGTTATCCTGTCCCCTGCCCTAGCCTAACTTTTAGGTCATTCTCTACCTGAGCTGGTTGGCATGTAAACAATTAGCACAAGTGAACGTTTGTAAAGAACCATTTATTCATCTAAGATTTTCATTCATTATTATCGTCTTTCCACTTTTTGTCGTCTTTCATCACAGAATAAATTAGTAAAGACTTCACAGAATTGGTATCCCACTCAGAAACAATACTCCATCATTCTGTTTGTTTGTTTGGGTTGGGATATTTTTGACACTATTCATGTCCTTTTGCTCTAATCACAATGCACCACATAATTGCAGCCATGCAGGGAGCTCTGAGCCGGGTTCCCATTCAACTTTCTTCTCCAAAACAAACTGTCCGTGAGGGCCTTCAGCATTTAATGGCAAAAGGGCCAAGTACACAGGGGTCTCTGCTCCTTCTTCTAGGCTTTTCAAGGCCTTGGGTCCTCCCATGTCAGATCTCACCCACCCGGGGCAGCAGGCATTCAAAAAGATCCTGTCCTCGCTCCTCTGCTCACTCAGTTTCCTGGCCTGTATTCTGGACAGGATATTGATGCCGAGCTTTGTCATTGCATAGGCAGTGAATTTCTGATGAGGCCAGCCCTCCTTCTGGTGGACACCATTCCTTATATCTTCCACAAACTTGTTCATGAGTCCCACCAGCTCCTCCTCTGTGATGGTCTCACTTGTAAACTTCTGCTGCAGTTCTGGGCTGCAGCGTTTAAGAGCTAATAAGCTCACTGTGCTAGAGAGATTCACCACTCTGCCTAAAATTCATAAGATATCATTAAGTAGAAGGGCATGCACAAGAATGATAAAACCAAATGCTGTAGGATTTTTTCCCTTGAGAGGCCATTACTAGCTGCTATATTAATGAAGAATGTCTATATGAATAAAGAACATGATGCACACTTGAAACTTACCATAACCATAAATTTCAGGTGTCAGAAATGTTCTCATGGGAGGGCAGTACCCACAAGTTCCAGAAGGAAATGAAAAGTGTATAATGAACATGCTAAGGGTTGTAAGGAGGTGCTCATTCCATTCATGAGAAGACAGCTTTGTTCCCCTGAAGGCTGAGCTTGGGTCCATCTGTGAACCTTATAGTCACAGGATCAGTGCTCTGTGAACAGGTGTCTCCTGACCAAGAAAGGGCTGATTGGTTTAGTGATGGCCATTCCAAGGTGAAAGCACTGCACCTAATTTGGAAGGTGGCTGCTCTGCTCTAGTCAGGGGAAAACACACCTCAGTGGGCTGAATTGCATGCATTTTTCTCTAGTTTGGGTCTTTATCAACTCATGAGTAGTGACTAATGGCCTGATAATATGGTCCCGGGGTGGGGCACTGGAAACGTGGACAGTTAAAGGGTTGCTTGAAAAAGGAATGCACTGCTGACCCATGCTGCCACACTGATGAAGCTTGAGCACATCATGCCAAATTAAAGAGGCCAGTTGCAAAGAACGTATTATATGATTTTACTTATATGGGATGTGCACACCAAGAATATCTCGAGACAGAATACAGAATAGTAACTGCTTAGGGAATGTGGGAAAAGAGGGTGAATGGCTAAAGGGCCCAGGATTTCTTTTTGGTGTGATGAAATATTCTAATCTTGAATGTGGTGATGTTTCCACAGCTGAGCTTATATACTAAACACCACTGAGTTGTATAGTTTAAGTGTGTGCAATGTACAGTATGATAATTTTATCTGAATAAAGTATTGAAAGTGGAAAGATGTTTCTCAGTAATAGTTTTGGAAAATATATTAGGTATTTGTAAAGATGAATTTATATTAACATTTATGAAAATGGGTTCACAATTTTCAAATTTAAATAAATTTGTAAAATATTATAACAAGGTCATGAGAGCATCCTACAAAAGAGAGACAAGGAAATTAGGAAACTATCCCTTTTTATTGTGCGTATCTAGGGAAGGCTGTCACCATCAGGTAACATTGACCTCCATCTTGCTTAAGGAGTGGAGGTGCAAAACAGATAAGTAAAAATGATAATCCATGGCAATAAGATCCACATTAATCCTTAGAGACCCTTAATGACAGAAACAGTCTTATTTATTCCCCAAAGTCTTCTAAGATGAGTAATTTAGAGCCAGGTCAATGTTTTGAGTCCTTCCTTTAATGTAGATCATGTAAACTATAAGAATCAATTGAATCTCTGTGTCAAATATTTTAGAAACCACCACTTAGAGGTCCTAATATAATTTTTCTTACTTTATAAAATACTTTCTAGTCACTCAAAGAAAAACAGTACATGTGTCTTGACTCAAAATTGCAAACTACTAGAGGGGATATAGAAAAAAAGCACAGCAGGAGAGTTAGCCAGAGCGGGAAACTGGAATAGCAGAATGCCCCTACAATTACAGAGTCTTGTACCAATTTCTCACATGGCTTTAGTCTAGACAGTAGATGGAGAAACTAGTAAACCGGTCCAGGCTGTTTGTACTCTATAAAGTAGGGATGACCTCTTCTCTAATCTGTATCATCTATCCCAGCAGGTCTAACCCAGCCATGAAAACACTTGTCTGTGTGTACTAGGGAAGCCTGAACTTGGAGGCCACAGGGCTTTGTGGGTAAATTCATGGATGTGGGGCTGCATCCAGCTCTCTCTTCCCCTCAAGCTAGTCACCCCACTGGCCACGCTCCCAAGGGGGACAGGGACGCCTTGTGGGGGCATCCCTACACAGCTGGGTGAGACTGAGGCCCCGTGTGGTCTGACACCTCAGGACAGGAAACACACACAGGAAGATGGAAGTACTTGCTGGAAGTTACACAGCAGGAGTTGGATCTAGATATTTTTTTCTCTGGAGTGTGCTCATGGCTTCCACATGGCATTTCATAGGCACTCTACTGGACTGAACAGAGCTAATCCTCCATGAAGTGCTATGGGCCATTCTGCCATTATTTTCCTACTGTGTGTGTGTGTGTGTGTGTGTGTGTGTGTGTGTGTAAAGCAGTTGCCTTTTAATAGTCACTCTGATGGAGGAAAACGAGTGACACCGATTTAAAAAGGACAGTTTTTCTGGTGGCGCTTATAGTTGGTGCAGGGCATCTATTTTATTGGATCAATATAGTTATTTTAGGGAAGCCACATTTTCCTTCAAAATTGTAAGTAAATGGAAACACACTGGTCCCCAATAGGTTGAGTCCCTCCATAGACTGACCCTCAGGACTGGCTAGGTAAAGCTTCACTTGAGAAACGAGACTCTTGGCATAAACAATTTGAAGACCGTGGAATACTTGGAAGAGCGATCAAGTTGGATACCACATGTCCAAGTCTGCATCCAGCTCTGCAGATGACCTTGAGATCCCTTAAGACCCCATGTGTTTTTCTGGACAATATATAAAATGCCCAGCCCGCTGCATCAGGATATATCCATCCACCCATCCTTCTAAACCACAAATTGTCAGAAGTGGAAGAGAGCTTTAGCAATGTGATTTTCACCTCAGCTTCCTCCTGTGAATTTTTCAGACTACAGGAAGTTGAAAAGCAGTTCCTCCTCAAATCAAAGTTGATCACAGTTTCTTCAAAGGATTATGTGGTAAGCGTAGCCATAAGAAGGCCATTTATTTCCTCCTGGTACTCCTTAAGCTAATATCTCATTAACAGGAGTGTCCAGATTTCAATGTTGGTATTACTCAGAGATATTTTCCCTTATGTTTTCAAAATAAATACATACTGTAATTCAAAGAGGAAAAGATGAACACTTAGCATCGTTCTTCAAATTCACGATGGTGACTTTAGGTGAACAGGGAGGATGCTGATGGATTGGTTAAGGTCTGGTGTGGGTACCTGGGCATTGTAGATTCTTATATTTTATTGGTAAATTATTTCAGAATTCCTCTTGTTAAAAAAAAGAGGGAAATAATACAAAGAAATCCACATGTATTCTCCCTCAGTGATCCTTAAGGTCCCCAATCTCTACCCCTTTCTCTTTTGCCATCAAAATACAGACAGAATAGTCCTCTTTTGGAAAGCTCCTACTGACCTCAGAGATTCTGTGGACACCCTCCCAGACTGTGCTTTGCACCTTTGGTTCTGGTGTGGTGGAAGAGGTGCAGTATTTGCTTGTGGTTTCCCTAGATGGGATTTCTCCTAGATTCTTTATCAAAAGTGAGCTGATAAAGTCATGATTCCATGAACCAATGTGGCTGCCCTTCCTGTGAAATAATGGCAGAACTCTCCTATTTCAAAAGCATGAAAAACCTTGCTCTAATGCAGAGAAAGTTGCATGAATATCCATTTCCACTATTCTATTGCTTTAGAGAGGCACTGTTGATCCTTTCATTTAAGGATGATTTAGCAGATGAGGAGTGTCATCTGTCCTCCACCTGGGACAAGGACAGAGACTGCAACAACTCACACAGTTCAGTTAATAAAACAAAAAATGGGCCAGAAGTCATTAGTATGCGTTTTAACAGGAATACACATAGGATGTGTGGTTGTAGCAAAAGGAATTTAATCCTGCTGTCGGGCGTTGGGGTGAATGAAAGAGTCAGGGTGACATTCAAAAGAGCTGCACTTTGAGGCCTGAGTGAACGAAAGCTCAAAGGTATAGTGGAAATTTCTAGGAGGACAGTACAGTACAGGGAACTGGGCAGAACTCAGAATAAACTACATATACATATTGTCAATTCCAAGCAAGACCTCTTCATCTTTCTAAAAGTATGTGCTCATATTATTTGGTGTATTGAAGGGGTGGTGTTTCCCCATCCGATCCCACACCTTGGGGTAGGAGGTGGAAGAGTTCACCTCCAAAGTAATATGATAGTTTTTTTTGTGTGGAATATTAGTGCTGGTAAAAGAGAATTAACACCAGCCTTGACAAAGGCAGGTCAAATGACAGAGAGACCTACAAGCCATGCTAAGGGCTTCGACTTTGCTCCTAAAGCACTTTTTTGAGGGAGTAAGCATGCAGAGTACAGAGAATGCTCAGGAAGGAAAAGCCTCAATAAGGGGGTCCCTTATTGGGGTTCCAATTGCCCTCAAATGACATCCAAGCATCTGTTATAGAGCTGGGGGAGGAGGCCTGGGGAGAAACTAGGTGGACAATTCCTGGGATCTGGTTAATGATAATAGGAGGTGGTGATGGTGACCTCTAGCATCCGAGGGGGTGGATCCAGTCACAGTCCAAAAGGTTTGGGAAAGGATGAGTATATTTTGAAATGTATTATGTAAGGGTAATTCTAGAGAAGGGGGCATGTCAGGACAATATTGAGTGACAGTCACAAATCATTGAGTGTGAGGAGCTCTGGATATGTTCTAGGCGGCTGACAGGTTTTTGGAAGGTCTAATAAGTTGGGATGGTGAAGGCTCTGTTTGCTGGAATAAGATCACACTAGAGATAGGCATGGAGGGCAGAGGGCATGAAGCCATGCTGAGGGATCTCCAGGTGTGGGGGGCAGAAAGCAAGCAAAAGGCCTGTTGGGAAAGCATGGAAGAAAAGAAAGAGGTAGTTGTGCTGGGGACAGAATAACTGATGGCCACTGACAAGTGTGTAGTCCTGGGAGAGGGGCACTTGGCCCTGAGGAGACAGTCCATGGGGGTCCGTGCAGCAGAGCAGGGAGAAGGGAAATGGTTGGGGATGAGGTCAAGGGCAGCAGGGCCAGATCATGCCAGAGACCCTCCGTGGGGGCTGCTCACCAGACTCACCTTGGGGTCTCACCAGAGGCAGCAGCTCCGTGCAGACATCTCGGGTACCAAAAAAGTTGGTTTTCATCGTCATTTGTGCTTGAAAATGTAAGCTCATGAGATCGTCTGTTCTTCCAGGAGCAAGAGAACAGAGTTACTAAATAGTAGCCATGTGGGATAATTCTGCAAATGATGGACTATTTTCTTGCCTATGAAATGTGGTCAGTTGTATGTAAGGTCTGAGTTCTGATAACAGTATTATGTCAAGGTCAATTTCCTGGCTCTTTAAAGCTACAAAGTGTGTAAGTTGGCACCATTAAAGAAGGCTATGAGAAGTCTGCAGGATGGGATCTCTGTGTGTCATTCTTTTCAATTTCTTGTTTATTTTAAAGTAAGTTAAAAATTTACCAAACTGCTCCACAGTCCCATTAACAGAAACTGCAGACACGTAGAGAAGGCCCTCAGAATCCACTTCATGATAATACAAAGATCCTGTGTCCAAAGCCCTTGTAAATCTTGGAGGATTCGAATGTCCCTCATGCCTGAAGTGTGACGTCATTCCCTAGGGAGCCCGTCTGGATCCTGCAGGAGGGACAGGCCCCACTGCAGTGGTCCAGGAGCATCCCCCACCTACCCGGCTGGACACCCTCACGGAGCGGTCCCTTCCCACCACCCAGCCCCTTTCTTACCCTGGAAGGCGATGCCCGCGTTGTTGACCAGCACGTCGAGGCCCCCGTACTCCTTGAGCAGGAAGTCCCGCAGGGCTCAGATGCTCTGCCGGTTGCAGATGTCCAGCAGGTGGAAGCGCGGGCTCAGGCGCTCCGCCTGCAGCTGCTGCACGGCCGCATGACCCTGTGCTGCGTCCCGCGCCGTGAGCACCACGTCCCCCGAGAACTGCTGGCACAGGCTGTGCACGATGGCCAGGCCAATGCCCCTGTTGGCCCCAGTGACCAGCGCCACTCGGCTGTGGGATGACATGGCTGGGCTCTGTGTGGTGATGGTGTTGAAGGCAGACAGGCCTGTTAGTGGAGGAGGTGGAGGCTGCAGAGGCCTGGCACAGTCCAGAGAACCTGCTGAATATCGGCTTCTGGGAACCAGCGCTATGATTCCTAGAGAGAGAATCCCTGCCTGTGTCCCTCCCTCCCAGGAGGAGGCATGTATTCCAGGACTCGTCCTGCCCCCTCTCTCGGTCAGCCTGTCCACGTGAGGCTCCCCCGGCCAAGCCAGGATGCAGCACTCATGTGATCCCACTTCAGCACCAATAACACACTCCGGGTGAAGAGGTGCACGTCCCCAGACCAGCACAGGCTGGGGATGGCTCAGTAGGGGGGTGAGAGTCAAGGCCTGGAAGGGAACTGTTTTGGGAGGACGCCCTGCAGGAGACGGAGCAGAGGGATGGCTGGGTCGGGGCCCATCCCCCTGCAGAGTGGGTTTGCTTGCTCTTCCCCAAGAGGCAATGAAGTGACTTGGGCCGAGGAAGCGCTTCTGAGGACAGTGAGCCCTGTGGTTTCCTAGTAAGACAGAAACTCAGGAGAAAGACTTAGGGACAGTGGGTCCTGTGATGAGACGTGCACCGTGGGTGGGGCTGGTCCCCCTGTGTGAGCCCAGGTGCCCCCAGGTGGCAGGGAATGTGTATGAGCTCTCCCTGTGTACTAAGCCATTGATTGGGATGTGTCATTTCATGGTTACATAATCCCTAGGTTTGGTAAACATCCAGTCTTTTCGTTTTGTTCAGGGACAACTTAATACGTGTTACATGTACTTCGGTGGTATTTTTAATGAATTAAGGGGAATAAACCCTTTTTGTGGGGCAAGAATACATTTGCATGCCAGCAGTTGAGGTTATCAGGTATTGATCTAGACAGAAATGTTCCTCCCATGGCAATTCAGAAAAATAAAATCAGGGGAAGGAACTTCACAGTCCTGTGCAGGTGACACTGGGAAGGTAACCTCTCCTCTACAATAAGGTCTTGCCCTCATTTTTTTGTAGCCGTCACTTTTCATTCTCAGAAGCCTGAAAATCACTGGTGAAGAGTGAAAATAATCAGGAGAGCAGAGGCGTCTTTTAGTCTGTTTTTCGATGCTTCTGTGAAGGAGGGCAGTGGGGTGCCCTCCCTGGGGCCCACAGGTGACGGACTTGGTGTCGGGCAGTGAGAAGCTCCTTGTCACTGCCCTGCGGTGTCAGGGCCCCTCACAGGCTCTCCCGTTACAGCACGCTTTCCCTTCCCGTGTGCTTCCAATGTTTGCATCTGTGTCCTTACTTTCAGTGTTCACTGCACTTCTGTGACAATCCTGCCCATTTTCCTTTGTTCTTTTATATTGAAATATAGTTTGATAAACAATATTGGTTTCAAATATACAACATAGTTATTCAACTATAATCATTGTTATTAAATGGTCACCCAACTAGTCTAGTTACTATCCGTCAACACAGAAAGATGTTAGAGGACTACTGACTGTATTCTCTGTGCTATATTCTCTTTCATTCCCATAACTAACCTAAATATGATTTGGGTTTTGTGCCTCTTTATCCCCTAATCTATTTCAACCACCTACCTCAGTCTCTCCCACATGGTAACCACTTTTCACTTCTCAGTGTCTTTAAGTCTTTTCTGTGTTTTTCATTTGTCTTGTTTATATTCCATGTGTAAATAAAATCATACTGTATTTATTTTTCTATGCCTGGCTTATTTTGATGCCACGGTTCTTGTTCACGAAGCCAAAGAATGAACTTCACAAACACTCAATGTAGGAGAGCAAGGTACAGGCTTTTATTTAGAGATAAAGTGAAAGAACAGAGCTCCTGGCTCATGCCAGGAGGGGACAAGAGAGCCTGGTGTGGTGTGTTGTCTAGGGGTTTTATAGGCATAATGAGGATTTTTTAGAGAACATGAAAAAAAGCTTAAGGGTCCGGACTTGTTAAATGGTGTCTGAATATCTAGAATTAACTTACCACAAGGAATTTCCTGCCCGACTTTTCTCTGGGACACCTGCATCCTGGTCTAGGAGCATATCAAAAGGCAGCCTGCCCAGGCCCCAAGGTGGGCTGAGGTATTGTCTGTTTGCTTAAGAGTAAGTTAAAAATCTTATTTCTTAAACTTCCTGGGTGTTAAAATGCAATCTTATCTTTAAGGTAGAATCTTTCTTGCCTTTTAATATGTTGTTTACAGCTGGGTCTGCATGCTAAATTAATTTCCCAGTTTGTAAAATCATCCCATCAGATCTGAAAGAGGAAAGACAGCACATAGGCCTGGGCCTTTTAGCATGCTAAAGTGAATCTTACAGATGATTAGCATAATAAAAACATGGGCTACTCTTCTTTATCTGGGGAACATTAACTGATCTTACTGAAGAATGACCCTAGAGCTTAATGTTTAACACAGAGTTTTCGTAGGAGGTTTCCTTGCATGTAGTTACATTGCTCTGACTGCAAATATTCTGCCTTGGCTTTTCAAGAGGCCCTCCCCCTACTCTGACTACATCCATGGTCCCTTTCTCAATTTCACTTAACATTATACCCTTTAGGTCAATCCATGTTCCTTCTTTTTATTGCTGAATAATATTCCATTGTGTCTATATACCACCTCTTTTTTATCCATGACCTATGGATGGACACTTCCATTCCTTTCATATCTTAGCTACTGTGAATAACACAGCATTAAATATAGGGGTGCATACGTTTTCAAGTCATGGAGTTAGTTTTTTTTTGGTAAATTCCTTGGACTGTAATTACAGGGTCTTTGGTGTTTCTAATCATAGTTTTTAGATGAACCTCCAAACTGCTTTCCATAGAAGGTAGACCCATTTACATTCCTACCAACGTGTAAGTGGGTTCCCTTTTCTCCACATTCTCATCAACCCTTGTTATTTCTTGTCTTTGGAATAGTGGCTATTCTGACTTGTATGAGATGGTACCTCACTGTGGTTTTGATTTGTATTTGCCTGATGATTAGTGATATGGAACATTTTTTAATGTGCCTTTGGCTATCTGTATGTGTTGTTTGGAAAAGTGTCTATTCAGGTTCTGTGCTAATTTTTTCTATTGGGTTTCCTGGTTTTTATGGCGTTGAGTCATATGAGTTCTTCATGTGCTTTGTATATTAGCCCCTTATCAGATATATAATGTGGGAATATATACTCTGATACGGTAGGTTGCCTTTTTGTTTTGTTGATGCTTTCCTTTGCTCTACAGAAGCTTTACAGCTTGATGTAGTACCACTTGTTTAATTTTTCTTTAGTTTCCCTTACCCAGAGAAATGTATCAGAAAAACTTTTCTCCTTCTGATGTTCAAGAGAAGCCTGCCTGTGTTTTATACTAAGAGTTTCTGATTTTGTTTCTTATATTTAGGTCTTTAATCCATTTTGAGTTGACTTTCATGTATGGTGTTAGACAGTGGTCCAGTTTCTCTCTTGTACATAGAGTTCTCCAGTTTTCCCAAGACCATTTATTGAAGAGATGGTCTTTTCCATTCTCATATATTAATTGAATATGTATGCTTCGGCTCTCTACTCAGTTCTGTTGATGTATGTGTCTGTTCTTGTGGCCACGTTGTACTGTTTTAATCAATGTAGCTTTGTAGTATTGCTTGAAATCAGGGACTCTGACAACCCCAGCTTTGTTGTTCTTTGTGAGTTTTGCTTTGGCCATTCAGAGCCTTCTGTGTTTCCATATAATTTTTAGGATGATTTAGTATAGTTCATTGAAAACTGCCATTGGTATTTTGGTAGGGATTGTACTGAATCTGTAAATCGCTTTGGACAGGATGGCCATTTTGACAATATTAATTCTTCCTATCTGTGGGGAAGGGATAACTTTCCATTTATTTGTATCTTCTGTACTTTCTTTCATCAGTGTCTTTATTTTTCAGAGTACAGGTCTTTCACCTCCTCAGTTAGGTTTTGTCCTAGGCATTTTATTCTTTTTGATGGAATTGCAAATGGAATTGTTCTCTTGATTAATTTCTGCTAGTTCATAATTAGTATACCGGAAAGCAATGCATTTCTCTATATTATGTTGTATCCTGCAGTTTTACTAAATCCATGTATTAGTTCTAATAGTGTTTTTGTGGAATCGTTAGGGTTTTCCGTATATAGTATCATGTCTTTATTTCCTCCTTAGCAGTTTGGATGCCTTTTATCTCTTTTTCTTGTGTGACTGCTGTGGCTAGGACCTCCAGTACTTTGCTGAATAGAAGTGGTGACTGTGGGCATCCTTGTCCTGATGCTGATCTTCGAGTTAAAGTTTTCAGTATTTTGTCATTCAGTGTGTTATTAGCTGTGGGTTTGTTTTATATGGCCTTTATTATGTTAAGGTATGTTCCCTCTATACCCACTTTTTTGAGTTTTTGTCATGAATGGTGAAGATTCAAATGCTTTTTCAGCAACTATTGAGATGATCATATGGGTTTTATCCTTTCTTTTGCTGATGTGTTGCATCATACTGATTGATTTATGAGGCTTGTACCATTCTTGCATCCCTGGAATAAATCCTGCTTGGTTGTGATGGCTGATCATTTGATGTATTTTTGAAACCAGTTTTGTAATATTTTGTTGAGTATTTTTGCATTCAGGTTTGTCAATGATATTGTTCTGGAATTTTCTTTTTTGGATTGGCATTGTCTGTTTTCTGTAGTAGGGTGGTGCTGACCTCTTAGAATTAGTTTGGAAGTATTCTCTCCTTTATTTTTTGGAATCCTTTAAAAATGATAAGTGTTAGCCCATGTTTAAATATTTTGTAGAATTCAACCATGAAGCCATCTTGTCTTTTTTTCTTGGGCATTTTTTGATTACTATTGAATTCTTTACTGGCAATCTGTCTGTTCAGATTTATTTCATCTTCCTTGTTTAGTCTTGACGGATTGTACATTTTGAGGCATTTGTCCATTTCTTCTACACTGTCCATTTTAGTGGCATATAATTTTTCATAGAATTCTCTAAGAATTCTTTGTATTTCTATGGTGTTGGTTGTGACTATTCTTTCTTTGATTCTGATTTCATTTATTTTGTGTCCTCTCCTTTTTAGAGGTTTTTGGTAAATCTGGCTGTGGGTTTGTCTATTTTTTAAATTAACTCAAAAAACTAGCTCTTGGTTTCATTGTTTTTTTTTCAACTGTTTTCTTATTCTCTATTATATTTATTTGTGCACTTATCTTCATTATGTCCCTCCATCTACTAACTTTGGTCTTTCATTGTTTTACTTTATTTGAGGTCTTTGAATTCTGAGGTAAGGTTGGTCATTTGGGATTGTTTTTTGTCTAGAGGTAGGCCTGTGTCGCTATGTACTTCCTTCTTAGAAACACTTTTTTTGCATTCCACATATTTTTCACCATTGTGTTTCTGTTTTTTTGTTCTGCATGTATTGTAGGATTTCCTCTTTGAGCTGTTCATTGATCCATTGGTTATTTAGAAGTATATTGTTTAACCTCAATTGAGGCTTGTGTTTTTCTGTTTTTTGTTCCAAGTAATTAATTGCAAGTTTCATACCAGTGTGGTCTCAAAAGATGCTTGATATAATCTCAATTTTTTGAAATTAATTGATACCTTTTTTGTGTCCTAATATGTGATCTATTTGGAGAATGTTCCATATGTACTTGAGAAGAACATGTATTCTGCTGCTCTGGGATGGAAAGTTCCATATATATGCATTAATTCTATGTGGTCTAATGTCATTCAACATCACTGTTTCCTTATTTATTTTCTGTCTGGATGATCTATGCAGTGATGTAAGTAGCCTGTTAACATTTCCACAGCATTATTGTGTTGCTGTCTGTTTTTCTCTTTAGTTCTGTTAGTATCTGTTTTATATATTTTGGTCTCCTATCTTAAGTGCATAGATATTTACAGTTGTTACATCCTTCTGTTCAACTTATCCCTTTATCATTATGTAATGCCCATCTTTGTTTATTTATTTAGTTTTTTTGTTTTGAATTCCATTTTATGGTTCTTTTCTTTCCTTTCTTCATCTTTATACTCTTCTCTTATGAGATTATGATTTTCTTTAGTGTTTTGCTAGATTCATTTCTTTTTATTTTTTTGTATTGGTGTGTGGTTACCATATTGTTCATATATAGAGTGGTACACATCATAACATTTGGTTTTAAGCTGATGGTTGCTCAATTTGAACCCATTCTTAAAGTAGCACTTTTTTATTCTTTTTCGTCACTCACATTTTATGTATATGTTGTAGTAGTTGGCTATCTTTGTGTATTCCTTGATGAATATTGTGTATAGTTGATTCTAGCACTTGTGTTTTTTGAACTTCAGCTTCCTTTCTAAGTGGTTTGTCTACTACCTTTACTGTAGGTTTATTTGCACTGATGAAAAATATTTAGCAGTCAGAACTACATCTAACAAAATCCCTTTAACTTCCATGGTGGTAAATGTTTTTAGAGTTCATTTATTTTGGAAATTATTGGTCTTTCCTTGAAGTAGGAATAATAACCCCGCTGGGTTCCCTGTCAATATTGTGAATACTGCATGCTACTTCCATCTGCTCTGTAAAGTTTCTGAGAAGTCTGCTGATAGCCTTTTGGAATTTCCTTTATAGGGAACTGTCTGTCTTTGTCTTGCTGATTTTCAGATACTCCCTTTATCTTGAGTATTTGCCATTTAAATTACTGTGTGTCTTGGCGTTGTCCTCCTGTGTTTTGTCTTGTAAGGGGCTCTTTGTGCTTGCAGCACCTGGGTCCCTATTTCCTTGACAGTGTAGGGAAAGTTTCAGCTACTATTTCCTCAAATAGACTTTCTACCCCTTGGCCCCTCACTCCTCCTTCTGGGGCCCCTACTATGCCAATATTGTTTCATTTGGAGTTGTCATACAGCTCTGTTAGCATTTGCTCATGTTAAAATTTCTTTTCTCTCTCTGTTCGTCAGCTTGTTTACTTGGCAGTTCTCAATCTTCCCACATGCTGATCTGTTCCTTTGCCTCCTGCGGCATGCTATTTGTATTTATTATTTCAGTTATTCTGTCATTTGTTTTTTTCATTACTACAGTAATTGTTATTTTGGTTAATGTGTTCATTTCTCAATGTCTCTTTTTTAATTTTTCTATCTCTTTGTTGAAATTCTCTTACTCCTGAGTTGATTTCCACATTTTAGTGAGTATCTTTATGACCATTCCTTTGGATTCTTTATAAGAAGACTGCTTATCTCCATATCCTAATCCGTCTACCTGGTGTTATATATTGGAACATACTCCTCTGCCTCCTCATTTCGGCTGAGTCTCTGTGTGTTTCTCCCTTTGTATTAGATAGAAGGGCTGTGTGCCTTCTGGTCTAGAAGGTAATGGCTTTATGAAGTAGGCATTCTCTAGTGCCCAGACCCACAAAACCCTATGCTCCCCAGAGCCTGTTTCTGTGCTGCATCTGAGTAACAGTTGCTTTTAGTTAGATGTGGGCAGAGCCCATCTTGCTGCCTGTCTGCCAGTAATGGCTCATCCCCACTGCTAGCCTCCGCATGCCTGTGTGTGATGTGATTCACTATGGGATTGCAGTGATTCACTGTGGGCATAGCCTCCTTCTTCCTTTCATCAGCAACGGATACCTCTGTTGAGCTGAGCATGCCAGGTGGAGCATGTTTGCAAGGCTACACTGGGTGAGCCAGTGAAGCAGAGAGAGAGTTTCAGAGCTGACTGTGATAGGTCAGACCAGTTGGTCTTGGACAGTGTTGCCGGCCTGCCGTTTCTCCTCTGGTAAGAGCTCCTTCCAAGCCAACCACGCTCACTGGTTTTTATGTTGTTTGTGGCTACCTTTCTGCTTCAACAGGTGATCTGAGTGCAAGAAGACCATGTGGCCTATAAAGGTGAAAACACTATATGACGCTTTCCATAGTGTTCGCATATCTCTGAGTTGTGCTTTCCCTTCCCAACCTAGACTCGCTATAGGTGTATTAGATACCTGAGATGTTGGCTCCTAAACAGTTCATATAAAGGGACACATGTAAACAACTATTTATTCATCTCAGACTGTTATTCATCGGTGTCATGTTTCTCCATATATCACAGAGTTATCACAACTCAGTCACAGAGAAGTACCCAAGTCAAAGCAGTAGTCCATAGACAGAAATGGATTCCTGGTGTTTTTTATTTTTTGGATGGTGATATTTTGGATAGAGTCAAAAGAATTGTCATTGGGTTCAAATCCAGACTTTGCACATACTTGGGCCAATGAAAGGATGTCTGATAGGAGTCCTTGATGTTCTACATTCTTCTCCGTGACATAGTGTCTGTCAGCCTCAGACTCTGAGGGAAAAAGGATGACATACACAGGGGTCTTCACTCCTTCTCCTGTGCTTTGACTGCTTTCCATGCCCCCATGTCCATTCTGACCCACACAGGTCAGCAGGCATTCTGAAGGATCTTGTCTCCTCTCTTCTATTCACTCAGTGTCCTGGTATGGATTCTTGGTAGGGCTGTGAGAACAAGCTTTGTCCCTGCATAGATCGTGATGTTCATATAAGGCCAGCACTCCTTCAAGTGCACTCTATTCTTTGTATCTTCTGCAGACTTGCTCACAAGCCCTACCAGCTCCTCCTCTGTGATAGTCTCACTCTTAAACTACTGCTTCACTTCTGGGCTGCACTGTTGAAGAGCACCCAAGCTCAATATGCCAGAGATATTCACCAGTCTTCCTAAACATTCAACACATGTTGTCACGTAGAAAGCATGCACAGGAATGATAAATACCAGTATCATTGGGGTTTTGTCATCTGGTGAGGCAAGAACCAGCTGCTGTGAGCTTTCTGAAGACTGCCTTGTGCAGGAAGGACATGATACAGTCTTGAAACTTGTGTTACCTATAATGTCTCAGATGATGTCAGAGAAATGCTCTAATGGTAAAAGTCATTCCCAGAAGCTGCATAAGGAAATGAGAAGTGTTTATACAGAAACATACTAAGGGGAATGTAAGCAGGTACTCGTTAGCATGACTTGAGTATATAATGACACATAGGCAGTGCTCTCTGAACATGTGTGTGATGACCAACCGAGAGCTGATTGGTTTACTGGCAGTTCCAAGATGAATGCACATCTCGTTGGAAGGCTGCCTGTCTGCTCTAGCAGAGGGAAATGAAATCAGCTCAGAGCACTGAATTGCATTCTCTTTTCTCCGTGTTTTGGTTTTATCAACTTGTGAGCATTGAGTGATGGACTGATTATATGGTACTGGAGAGTGGCAGTGGAAAACGGGCCTAGTAAGGGACACTCTCAAAAGGAATGATGCAGTGATCCATGCTACAACGTGGATGGAGCTTGAAAGCATCCAGGTGAAGTGAGAGTTTGTTTTTTCCCAAATATCAGGTATGGTGAAGGTGAGTTAACACGACCTGGGGAAAACCAGGTTATATGAGAGGGATACATACAAAACATGCTAAGGTCTTAGACATCCACCAGAGGAGTTTTGGGAGGCAGTCAGCATGCAGATGGTACAGAGAATGCTTAGGAAGGAAAATAATCAAGAAGGTGGTCCCTTAGGAGGGTTTACAATTGTCCCAGGTGAGTATGTGTTGTAGAGCTGGGGTGGAGGAGGAGGCCTGTGGAGAAACTCAGGTGGACAACTCCTTTGACCCTGTTAATGATAATAACACATTTGCATGTGACGTCCAGGGACTCATGGGTGGATTAAGTCACATGCCAAATGGTTGGGGACAGGATGAGTTTGTTTTGGATTTGAATTTGATGGGGTGGATTCTAGGGGATGGATGGCATCAGGATGAGATTGCCTGGCAGTAACAGACATGTGCGCCTGGAGTCTGGGAATGTTCTGGGCAGGGGACACATATTGGGGGATTCTAATAAATTGGGGTTGTGATGTTTCCACTATCCTTAATATGTTCACCCTGAGAGAGAAAGAGAAGGAGGAGAAAGAACCAGAAGGCATGCTGAGAGACCCCTATGTGTGAGAGGCAGGCAGGAAGTAATGGACCTGTTGGGGAACCTTAACTGAAGAGTTGGGAAAGCGAAAGAGGCAGTTGTGCAGGGGACAGAGCACTGATGGCCACTGAAAGTGTGTAGTCCTGAGAAGAGGGGCCCTGGGCCCTGAGGAGACAAACCACGGGGGCCAGTTGTAGCAGAGCAGGGAGTGGGGGCCGGACCTGGGGTGAGGTCAGAGACAAGGGCCAGATCATGCCAGAGACACTCCATGGGGACTGCCAACCAGACTCACCTTGACGTCTCACTATTGGCAGCAGCTCTGTGTAGACATCTCTGGTGTTGAAAAAATTGGTTTTAATTGTCACATCTGCCTTCATATGTAGATGGATGGGAACAGTAGTCTAGGGGAGAGAGAAAGCAGAGTTAGTAATCAGTGTGCATGTGGGAAAATTTCAAAGATACAGGTTTTTTTCCTATAAACTCTGGCTACTTCTAGAAAACAGGTCCAGTTAAATATATTGTGTTACTGTCAATTTCCTGGCTCTTTAATGTTGCACAGTGTGTTAGATCGCTCCACTGAGGAAGGCTAAGAGAAAGGTGCATAGTGGCATCTCTGTGTATCATGCTTTGCAATTTCCTGTTTATTTAGTAAATGGTTACAAACTCAGCAAACTATTCCAAAGTCCAATCAAACAGAGGGAAAATCTGGATGAGTTTCCTGGTTCTGATCCATGATAAAGCAAACATTATCTGGCTGAATAGGTTTATAAGTCTGGGGCATTTTGTTGTACCTAACACCTGGAGTGTGCCCTCCTTCCCTGTGGAACCCGTTGCAGAGTCCACAGGAGCTAGTGGCCACACTGCAGTGGTTCAGGATGAGTCCCAGCCCACCCTGGCTGGACTCCCTGCAGAGGCTGCCTGCCCTCCCAGAAGCCAGCCCGTTACTCTGGAAGCTGGCAGGCATTTTGTCGAACATCCCCTGAACCCAGTGACATGCGGGTGTCTGATGAAAAGGCTGGGTGGGTGCTTGTGGCCTTTGGCATGGGGAGTGCATTGGACTCTGGCCACAAAAGCTGTGGGGGACTCTAATTTTGGAGGTCAGGCCACAGTTTGAGAAGCTGCACAAAAATGGTTTCTGGTAAACAGCATAGAAACTAAAGGCTGAGGCTTCCCCTTTCTTCTTTCCTTCAAGGTGAGTCAGTGCGGGTAAAATTGCAGTATTTCCAGAATCTGTCACCTGGCCTTAGTGCATCTCCATATCAATAGGTGTTTCCAAGGGGTGGGGCGAAGCAGACCATCTTCATATCAGTGGGTGATTACAAGGGGGAGCAAGGGTATATCTGGATCAGAGAGTCTGGGGGGGGTCCCTTGTTGCAGCTGGGCCATGAGGGACATGGGCAAGGAGAAGCGGATGATGGCTTGTTAGCAATAAATGGTTTTCTACCACTTTTTTTCTAACTTTGACTGATTTCAGTTTCAAAGCTATTTTGCCCCAGGCCCAGAAAGTATATCCGCCCCTCCGGAGTTACATCTGATGGTAATTGGCAGGACCTCTGAACCCAAAACCTGTCTTTATGGGCCTTATCCTTGGACGGGCTTCCCCTAGAGATGGTGGGGAGATACCTGGAACACTGCCTGTGGATTGTGGGGAGGCCCCAGTGTCTGCATTGGTGTAGGGTGCAGCTCTACCCGGGATCTCCCTATCTGTGGGGCTTCTAATTGGGGAGCCCCTAGTGGGGAATGGGTCTAGGGTAAAGCACCTCCTAGGGCAGTGGGGTCTTCCCAAGTTTTGGGGAAGTATGGAGACACTGGAAGTTGTCTAACTAGCTTTCTGTTAGATGGAAGACTGTGTGGAGACTCTGAGTGAGTGTGTAACAGCCGGGGTTTTGCGATGTCTGTTTCTCATAGTCCTTTCAATTCCCCAGTGTGGCCAATGAAAAAGCTGGACGGCTGTTAGCACATGACCGTGAATTACTTGGAATTGAATAAAGTCCCACCTTCTTTGCATGCTGCTCTCTTCTCTATAGCAGCCCTTATGGACACCCTCAGTCATGGACTAGGGACATATCATCATGTTGTTGACCTTGCTAATGCTGTCTTCTCTATTGACAGAGCACATGAAAGTCAAGAACAGTTTGCCTTCATGTGGGGAGCCTGGCAGTGGACATTCACGGTCCTTCCACAGGGATAGGATGTGATTCTCTTGCAGATTTAGAATGGGCAGTTCCTAGACTGCTGCAACATCTACAGGAGAAAGGATGGGCTGTGAACAGCACCAAGGTTAAGGGACCTGGTTTTTATACGTAGTTCTTGTGGTTGTCTGGTTGGGTAAACCTGAAGTTATCCCAGTTGTAGTGATAGACAATTGCAAGCTTTCCTTACCCCTACCACTCTGGCAGGAATACAACAGATTTTGAGTCTGTTGGGCTACTGGAGAGTGTTCATCCCGCACCTGGCAGAAATTCTGAAGCCCTTATACTGGTTGGTGTGAAAGGGCATCAGGTGGGTCTGGGGTGAAACATGTGCAGCTGCTTTTACTGCAGGTGAGTGAGCAGTCCAGGCCATACAGGCCTTGAGTGTAGTGGACTCATCAAGGTTCTGTGTGCTACATATTCATGTAACCAAAGACTGTTGAGGATGGGGCCTTTGGCAGTGGCTACAATGGAAATGCCAACCTATTGCATTCTGGTCACAGCTATGGAAAGGAGCAGAGGTCCAGTGCACCTTGAGAGAGAAGCAACTGGCTGCAGTGTAGCATGCCTTGCTGGCAATGGAGCCCGTCACTGCAACAGCTCCGACCAAGGTAATAACCACCTATACCATGGTGGGGTGGGTGTGAGACTGGACTGAAAGGAAATGGGGTGACGTGGCACAGATGCCTACACTGGCCAATTGGGGTGCATATTTAAAGCAGTGTAGTGCCCTCGCTACTAGCTTCTCATTTGGAGGACTCCAGTGCTTATTGAGGCCAGTAATGTACACCAGTGGAATGCTGGAAGAACTTGTTTTGAGCTATTGGTAGCCAAGAGTCTTTATGAGGAGGGAAATCCCCCATACCTAAACATGCTTGGGATACAGACAGCTCTGGTCGTGGCCAGCCCCAAAGTGGAGGGCTGTGGCCTCTCATCCTATGAATGAGACAATATGGAAGGAGGACAGAGAGTGGGCGAGCAGTCAATGGGCTGATTTGCTGGAAGTATGGTCCCTGATCACCCAGGAGCCCCCACCCCTATAGCTGTTTGCCCTGACAGCTGGGCCATGTATCGGGGCTTTACCTTGTTCCTACTAATAAGATACCATGCCAACTGCATGGTTGGTCACTGGCCCCACTGGGGGCAAGAGTTGTGGCCAGATCTATTGGCCTGTGGTCAGACTAAACAGTTACTGTATATCACATGACTGGCCATTTGACTTTGGCATCCCCAGGGCATGATGAAGCAGACACATTGGCCCAGGTGCACTTGCTAGAAGGAAAGCCTGCCTCTGATGTGGCCCAGTGGTTATATCAACATTTGCTCCCCATGGGTCAAAAGACAATGTGGGCTGTAGCCCGTTAGTCGGGCTTGCCCTTGCCCTTTGAAGAAGTCAACACAGCCAGGAAGAAATGCCTTGTGTGCTCTAAGAGGGACTTATACCGAGTCCTGCAGCATGATACGACAATAGTATAGGGGCCGATACCCTTTGTCAGGTGACAGACTATATTGGGCCACTGCCTGTGTCAGAAGGGTACCAATATGCCATGACTTGTGTGAACACAGCTATTGGACTCTTGGTTGCTTTTCCTGCTTGTCACGCAGATGAGCAAATGACCAAAAGGGGCCTACAGGGTGTGTTTGTAGCCTATGGCCAGGTTTGGTTGATGGAGAGACATTCATGATGAGAATGTGTGCAGCAATTAGGACTAAAGTGCAAGTTTCATGTGCCGTACAATCCTACCAGAGCAGGCCTGATAGACAGGTACAAAGGTTTGTTGAAATTTGGCCTCAAGTGAGACACCAGCTGTCTACGGGGTCTTGTCAGTTTGCCTATCGACAGTGCTATGGCATTTGAATGAGGAGCCCCAAAAAGGAGCCTTATGCCCTGTGGATGTGCTAACACACATTGCTGCCTCTCCCATACAACTGTATGTGCCAACCAAAAAAGAGATATGGAAGCCTGGATATGGCCAGTGGAGCAACATCCTGCTGCTGGCCCCACGTGCATTAAACGCTGGAGACTGTGTTGACCTGACATGGCTCTGGACATTTTGACAAATGTACCAACAGTGGCTGGCCCTTCTTTGGAAAAGGCCTGGAAGCTGCCCTACTATGTGTTCCTGGAGTAACAGTAGTGTGGACCGCAAAGATCACGGTGGTAAGAGCATCTTACGGGGAAGTTTTATTTTATCCTTGTGGCCAGTGCACTTACCACCCATAGCCCTATATGTTACTCATCTGTAACTGCCACAGGGAGTGGGGGGAAAGTCTGGTATAGTAGATGAGGACGAGGTCCCATTCCTGCCACTGTCCAATCACAGGACCCCTCTCCTACATGCATCCCAGCTGATGGACAAGATGTGCCTATGCTGGTGTCATTAAAGCATGTATCTTTTCTCCCTTAAGGGTATTTTCTTGTAAGGTCCCTGTGTTGTGTACCTGCCCCGTGACTGCAGCGGCTGTGTGATGATTGCTCTGAACTCCCTACCCATTCAGCTACTGACGCCTGTGGAATGGGTGAGCGATGGACTAAGTCTTCGTAGGACTTTGAACGAGGTGAATTCTCCAGCTTGAGGATTATCATGATTTTATTGCTGTTGTTATTGTATGTTATTAGTGTGCTACAGTGCTCCAGTTTCCTCGCACAGGGGCTATTGTGAGGGTGGGGAGCAAGTAGATTGTGAGGTGAGATTTCTGGAGGGGTGGGCTGTGGGTAAAACCGCAACATTCTGGAATCTCTAGCAGCGCCTTCATGCATCTCTGTATCAACAGGTGTTCCCAAGGGGTGGAGAGCAGTAGTCCATCTCCATACAATGGGTAGTTACAAGGGGGAGCTAGGGCATGTCTGGATAGAGAGCTTGTGTGGGACCCCTTTTGCAGCCGCGTCACGAGAGACATGGGTGAGTAGAAGTGGACGGTTGCCTGTAAGCCATGGATGATTTTCTCCCACTTTATTTCTCGCTTTAACTGATTATGATTTCAAAGGTTTTTTTGTCCCAGGCTAGGAAAATCTCTCCCCATGGGATTGATCCAGAAGACTCCTAATGACCAAACTCTTGTTCTGCTTCTGCCCAGTGAGGCCCCCTGGACAATCCTGGGCCCAGCACTCATATGATCACACTTCTGAGACACGGAATGATCCGGGTGGAGAGGCGCGCTTCCCCAAACCAACACATGCTGGTGATGGCTCAGTGTGGGGTGGAGATCCCAGGCAGTTCAACTGGAAGTATTTTGGGAGGAGATCAGAGGAGAAAGAGGCGTCCACAGTCATTGGCTACCTCAGTTGGTTGGCATATAAACAGTCAGCATCAGTAGACATTTGTAAAGAACCATTTATTCATCGAAGATGTTCATTCATTATTATCATCTTCCCACTTTTTGACCCCTTTTATCACAGAGGAAGTTACTAAAGACTTCACAGAATTGGTATCCCACTCAGAGTGAGTACTCCATGACTCTTATTGTTTGTTTGAGCTGGGACATTTTTGACAGTATTCATGTCGTTTTGGTCAATCACAGCATACGTACTAATCGCAGCCATGCAGGCAGCTCTGAGCCGGGTTCCCACTTTACAACTTTCTTCTCCAAAACAAACTCTCCGTGAGGGCCTTCAGCATTTGACGGTAAAAGGGCCAAGTACACGGGGTCTCTGCTCCTTCTTCTGGGCTTCTCAAGGCCTCGGGTCCCCCCATGTCGGTTCTCACCCATCCGGGACAGCAGGAATTCAGGAGTATCTTGTCTCCTGTCTTCCTCTCACTTAGTTTCCGGGCCTGGATTCGGGACAGGACCGTGAGGCCGACCTTTGACACTGCATAGGGCACAAATTTCATAGGAGGCCAGCCCTCCTTAAGGTGCACTCCATTCTTCGTATGTTCCACAACTTGTTCATGAGTTCCACAAACTCCTCTTCTGTGATGTTCTCACTTGTAAATTTCTGCTGCAGTTCTGGGCTGTAGCGTTTAAGAGCTATCAAGCTCAATGTGCTGGAGACATTCACCACTCTGCCTATAATGCAACAGATATGACTAAGTAGAAAGGCATGCAGAAGAATCATAAATACCAAATAAGTCTGGGTTTTGTCTTTTGAGAGGTCATTACTAACTGCTGTGAGTATTAATGAGGACTACCTGTTTGAATAAAGGACATGATGCAGTCTTGAAACCTGCCGTGTCAGTTTAAGATGTCAGGAAGTGTTCTCATAGGAGGGTACTGCCCACAAGTTCCAGAAGAAAATGAAAAGTGTATAATGAAAATGGTAAGGGTTGAAGGAGGTGCTCATTCCATTCATGAGAAGACAGCTTTGTTCCCCTGAAGGCTGAGCTTGGGTCCATCTGTGAACCTTATAGTCACAGGGTCAGTGCTCTGTAAACAGGTGTCTTCTGACCAATAAAGGGCTGATTGGTTTGGTGATGGCCATTCAAAGGTGAATGCACAGCACCTGGTTTGGAACGTGGCTGCTCTACTCTAGCCAGGGGAAAACACACAGCTCAGTGGGGTGAATGGCATGCTTTTCAGTTGAGTTTTATCAACCTGTGAGTTGTGACTAATGGCCAGATAATATGGTCCCAGAATGGGGCACTGGATACGTAGATAGTTAAAGGGTCGCTTGAAAAAGGAATGGACTGCTGACCCTTGCTGCCACACTGATGAATCTTGAGCACATCATGCCAAATTAAAGAGGCCAGTTGCAAAGAACGTATTATATGATTGTACTTATACGGGATGTCCACACCAAGCATATCTCCAGACGGAATGTAGATTAGTGGCTTCTTAGTGTCAGGGGGAATGTGGGACCAGAGGTGAATAGCTAGAGGGCCCAGGATTTCTTTTTGGGGCATTGACGGTTTCTAATCGTGAATGTGGTGATGTTTCCACACCTGAGAATGCATACTAAACATCACTGAGTTGTACAGTTAAGTGGGTGAAGTGCATGGTATGAGAATTATATCTCCAAAAGCTGTTAAAAGTGTAAAGCAATTACAGGTTTCTCACTAATAATTTTTGAAAGTATACTAATATACTAAGTATTCATGAAGGTGAATTTATACTAACATTTATGAAAATTGGTTTGTAATTTTCATATTCAAATAAATATGTAAAATATTATAACAAAGAAATGAGAGCATACTATCAAATAGAGACAAGGAAAATTGGAAAGCTATCTCTTTTCGCTGTGCATATTCAGGAAAGGCTGTCACCAACAGAGAACGTTGATCTCCATGCCACTAATGGGGTTGTGGTGCCAAAAAATTAAGTAAAAATGATAATCCATTGCAATATGATCCACATTAAATAATCTTTAGAGACACTTAAAGTGAATGAAATAAATTTTCATTTACTGCCAAAAATCTTCTAAGATGAGTAATTTAGAACCAGGTCTATATTTTGTGTCCTCCCTTTCCAGTAGTTCATTTAAATTGTAAGAATCAATTGAATCTATATGTCAAATGTTTTAGAAACCACCACTTAGAGGTCCTACTAGAATATATGTCATTTTCTAAAATACTACCTAGACATTCATAAAAAAAATCAATACATATGTCTTGACTCAAAATTGCAAAATACTGGAAAGGATGTAGGAAAATAAAGCAGCAAGAGAGTTACCCATAGTGGGTAACTGGAAGAGCAGAATGCAGTTACAATTACAGAGTCTTATACCAATTTCTCACTTACCTTTAGTCTAGACAGAAGATGGAGAAACTCTAGTAACTCTCTGGGCTGTTTGTACTCTATAAAGAAGGGATGATCTCTTCTCTGTTCTGTATCATCTATCCCAGGAGGTCTAAACCAGCCGTGAAAGCACTTGTATGTGTGTACTAGGGAAGCCTGAACTGGGAGGCCACAGGGCTTTGTGGGTAAATTCCTGGATGTGGGGCTGCATCCAGGTCTCTCTTCCCCTCAAGCTAGTCACCCTACTGGCCACACTTCCAAGGGGGTCAGGGGAATCTTCTGGGGGCCGACCCACACAGCAGGGTGACACTGTGGCCCTGTGTGGTCTGACACCTCAGGACATGAAACACAGGAAGCTGGAAGCATTTGCTGGAGCTTACATAGCAGGAGTTGCAACCAGATATTATTTTTCTCTGGAGTGTGCTCACGGCTTCCACGTGGCATTTCATAGACACTCTACTGGATTGAATGGAGCTAATCCTCCATGAAGTGTTTTGGGCCTTCCATGCATTATTTTGCTAATATGTTTGTGAGTGTGTGTGTGTGACTGGGGGAGTGTGTGTGAGTGTGTGTGGTGTGTGTGCATGAAGCAGTTGACTTTTAATAGTCACTGTGATGGATGTAAAAGCGTGACATTGTATTAAAAAGGACCATTTCTCTGGTGGTGCTTATCGTTGATGAAGGTTGATGCAGGCCATCTATTTTATCAATCAATATAGTTATTTTAGGAAGCCACATTTTCCTTTGAAAGTGTAAATAAATGGAAACACCGTGGAACAAAATAGGTTGGGTCCTTCCATGGACTGACCATCTGGACTGGCTCGGTGAGGTTTCATTTGACAAATGACAGTCTTGATTTATAGAACTTGAGGACCTTGGAATACTTGGAAGAGCGATCAGGTTGGATACCACATGTCCAAGTCCGCATCTGGCTGTGCACGTGGCCTTGAGATCCCTTGAGACCCCATGTGATTTTCTGGACACTATATAAAATACCAGCTCACTGCATCGGGATATATCCATCCACCCATCCTTCTAAACCACAAATTGTCAGAAGTGGAAGAGAGCTTTAGCAATGTGATTTTCACCTCAGCTTCCTCCTGTGAATTTTTCAGAACGCAGGAAGTTGAAAAGCAGACCCTCTCAAACCGAGATTGATTACAGACTCCTCAAAGGATTACTCGGTAAGTGTAGCCTTAAGAAGGCCATTTATGTCCTCCTAGTACTCCCTAAGCTAATATCTGATGCACAAGAGTGTCCAGATTTCAATATAGGTATTACTCAGAGACAATTTCCCTCATGTTTTAAAAAATAAATGTATAGTGTAATTCAAGGAGAAAACAAAGAACAGCCTAACACTGTTATTCAAATTCTGAATGATGGTGAGTTTATGTGAACAGGTAGGATACTGAAGGATTGGATAAGGTCTCTTGTGGGAACCTGGACCTTGTAGATTCTTGTATTTTATGTGCTAAATTATTTCAGAATACCTCTTGTTTAAAAAAGGAAATAATAAAAAGAAATCGACGTGTATTGTCCCTCAGTGATCCTCAGGGTCACCAGTCTCTACCCTTCCTCTTTTGCCAACACAACCCAAATGGGGCAGTCCTCTTCTGGAAAGCTCCTACTGAGCTGGGAGCTCCCGTGGACACCCTTCCGGGCTGTGCTTCCCCAACTTTGGTTCCGGTGCACTGGAGGAGGGGCAGTGTTTGCTTGTGGTTTCCTAGCTGGGGTTTCTCCCAGACTCTCTACTGAAAGTGAGCTGATAAAGTCATGATTCTGTGATCCAATGTGGCTGCCTTTCCCCTGAAATAATGGCAGACTCTCCTATTTCAAAAGTTTACAGAACCTTGCTCTAATGCACAGAATATTGCATGAATTCCATTTCCATTATCTCTCGCTTTAGAGAGGCACTGTTGGTCCTTTCATTTAAGGCTGGTTTAGCAGATGAGGAGTGTCATCTGCCTCCATCTGGTACAAGGACCGAGCCTGCAGCAACTCCCACAGGTCAGGTAAATAAAACAAACAGAAAAATTGGCCATACGTTATTAGTATGCGTTTTAACAGGAATACACATAGGACGTGTGGTTGTGGCACAAGGAATTCCATCCTGCTCTTGGGCGTTGGGGTGAATGAAAGAGTCAGGGTGACCTTCAAAAGAGCTACACTATGAGGCCTGACTGAACCAAATCATAAAGGTACAGTAGAACTTTCCAGGAGGACAGTACAGGGAAATGGGCAGAACTCAGGATCAACTGTTCATGCATATTGCCAATTCCAAGCCAGAGCCCTCACTCTTTCTGAAAGTATCTGCTCGGCTTATTTGGTGTACTGAAGGGGTGATTTTTCGCAATCCAATTCCACACCTTGGGGTAGGTGTTGCAGGAGTTCACCTCCAAAGTAATATGATAGTTTGTTTTGCTCAGTGTAATAGTCCTGGTGAAAGGGAAGTAACACCGGCCTGAAAAAAGGCATGTCAGATGATAGAGAGACCTTCAAGCCATGATAAGGACTTGGACTTTGCTCCTAAAGCACTTTATGGAGGGAGGAAGTATTCAGAGTCCAGAGAATGCTCAGGAAGGAAAAGCCTCAATAAAGGGGGTCCCTTACTGGGGTTCCAATTGCCCTGAGAGGACATCTAAGCATCTGTTGTAGAGCTGGAGTGGAGGAGTCCTGGGGAGAAACTAGGTGGACAATTCCTGGGATCTGGTTAATGATAATAGGAGGTGGTTATGGTGACCTCTAGCATCCGAGGGGGTGGATCCAGTCAGAGTCCAAAAGGTTTGGGTAAAGGATGAGTATATTTCGAAATGTATTATGCAAGGAGGGTTCCAGGGGAGGGGTGGACATCAGGACATTACTGACTGACAGTAACAGATAATTGAGTGTGAGGAGCTCTGGATATCTTCTAGGCAGCTGACAGGTTTTTGGAGGACCTAATAAATTGGAGTGGTGAGGGCTCCATTTGCTGGAATAAGATCACACTAGAGATAGGCATGGAGGGCAGAGGGCAGGAAGCCATGCTGAGGGAACTCCAGGTGTGGGGGACAGGGAGCAAGTAAAGGGCCCACCCGGGAAAGATGCACTGAACAGTTGAATAAGAGAAAGAGGCGGTTGTGCCATGGACAGAATCACCGACGGCCACTGACAAGTGTGTAGTCCTGGGAGAGGGGTACTTGGCCCTGAGGAGACACTCCATGGGGGTCCGTGGAGCAGAGCAGGGAGAAGGGAAATGGCTGGGGCTGAGGTCAAGGTCAGCGGGGCCAGATCATGCCAGAGACCCTCCGTGGGGGCTGCTCACCAGACTCACCTTGGGGTCTCACTAGAGGCAGTAGCTCCGTGCAGACATCTCGGGTACCAAAAAAGTTGGTTTTCATGGTCATTTGTGCTTGGAAATGTAAGCTTGTGGTATCTTCTGTTCTTATAGGAGCAAGATAACATAATTACTAAATAGTAGCCATGTGGGTTAATTCTGCAGAATGATAAAATATTTTCTTTCCTGTGAAATGTGGTTAATTGTATGTAAGGTCTGAGTTCTGATAATACTATTGTGTCAAGGTCAATTTCCTGGCTCTTTAAAGCTACAAAGTGTGTATGTTGGCACCATTAAAGAATGCTATGAGAAGTGTGCAGGTGGGATCTCTGTGTGTCATTCTTTTCAATTTCTTATTTATTTTAAATAAGTTAAAAATTTACCCAACTGCCCACAGTCCCATTAACAGAACCTACAGACACGTGGAGGAGACCGTAAGTATCCACTTCATGAAAATATAAATATCTTTGCCCGAAGGCCTTGTAAATCTTGCAGGGTTCGAGTGCCCCTGACGCCCGAAGTGTGACATCTTTCCCCAGGGAGCCCGTCTGGATCCCGCAGGAGGGACAGGCCCCACTGCAGTGTCTCAGGAGAATCCCCCACCCACCCGGCTGGACACCCTCACAGAGGGGTCCTTTCCACTACCCAGCCCCTTCCTTACCATTGAAGTTGATGCCTGCGTTGTTGACCAGCACGTCGAGGCCCCCGTACTCCTTGAGCAGGAAGTCCCGCAGGGCGCGGATGCTCTGCCGGTTGCAGATGTCCAGCAGGTGGAAGCGCGGGCTCAGGCCCTCCGCCTGCAGCTGCTGCACGGCCGCATGACCCTGTGCTGCGTCCCGCGCCGTGAGCACCACGTCCCCGAGAACTGCTGGCACAGGCTGCGCGCGATGGCCAAGCCAATGCCCCTGTTGGCCCCAGTGACCAGCGCCACTCGGCTGTGGGATGACATGGCTGGGCTGTGTGGGTTGATGCTGTTGAAGGCGGCCGAAGAGGTCGAGGGGACGTGTTACAGAGGCCTGGCCCCAGTCTAGACAACGTGCTTTATAATGACTCTGGGAGGCAGTTCTGTCATTCCCAGAGAACAAAGCCCCGCTTGTGTCCCTCCCTGCCCAAGAGGAGCCAAATCGGCCAGGAGAATTCCTACTGCTCCCATGCTTGGTCTGCCTCTCTTTGTGCCCAGCAATGTCCTGGGTGAAGAGGTGCGCGTCCCCAGCCAGCACAGGCTGGGGATGGCTCAGAGGGGAGGGGAGAGTCTAGGCCTGGAAGGGAAGTGTTTTGGGAGGACCCCCTTGGGGAGACGGAGCAGAGGGATGGCTGGGTCGGGGCCCATCCCCCTGCAGAGTGGGTTTGCTTGCTCTTCCCCAAGAGGCAATGAGGTGACTTGGGCCGAGGAAGCGGTTCTGAGGACAGTGAGCCCTGTGGTTTCCTAGTAAGACAGAAACTCAGGAGAAAGACTTAGGGACAGTGGGTCCTGTGATGAGACGTGCACCGTGGGTGGGGCTGGTCCCCCTGTGTGAGCCCAGGTGCCCCCAGGTGGCAAGGAATGTGTATGAGCTCTCCCTGTGTACTGAGCCATTGATTGAAATGTGTCATTTCATGGTTACAGAATCCCTCGGTTTGCTAAACGTCCAGACTTTTCTTTTTGATGCAGGTCCAACTTAATATGTGTTATCTGTAGTTAAATGGTATTTTTAATGAATTAAGGGGAATAAACCCTTTTTGTGGGGCAAGAATACATTTGCATGCCAGCAGTTGGGATTATCAGGTATTGATCTAGACACAAGAGTTCCTCCCATGGCAATTCAGAAAAACAAAATCAGGGGAAGGAACTTCACAGTCCTGTGGAGGTGCCACTGGGAAGGTAACCTCTCCTCTACAATAAAGTCTTGCCCTGATTTTTTGTAACCATCACTTTTCATTTTCAGAAGCCTGAAAATCACTGGTGAAGAGTGAAAATAATCAGGAGAGCAGAGGCACGTTTAGTCTGTTTTTGGATGCTTCTGTGAAGGAGGGCAGTGGGGTGCCCTCCCTGTGGCCCACAGGGGCCCGACTTGATGTCGGGCAGGGAGAAGCTCCTTGTCACTGCCCTGCGGTGTCAGGGCCCCTCACAGGCTCTCCCGTTACAGCACGCTTTCCCTTCCCGTGTGCTTCCAACGTTTGCATCTGTGTCCTTACTTTTAGTGTTCACTGCACTTCTGTGACAATCCTGCCCATTTTCCTTTGTCCTTTTATATTGAAATATAGCTTGATAAACAATATTGGTTTCAAAAATACAACATAGTTATTCAACTATAATCGGTGTTACTAAATGCTCACCCAACTAGTGTAATTACTATCCATCAACACAGAAAGGTGTTACAGAACTACTGACTTTATTCCCTGTGCTATACACTTTCATTCCCAACTAACCTGTATATGATTTGGTTTTGTGCCTCTTTATCCCCTATTCTATTTCACCCACCTACCTCAGTCTCTCCCCCATGGTAACCACCTGTCACTTCACAGTTTCTCTAAGTCTTTTTGTTTTCTTCATTTGTCTTGCTTATTTTCCATGTGTAAATAAAATCATACTGTTTCCGTTTTTCTGTGCCTGGCTCATTTCACTTAACATTATCCCCTCTAAGTCAATGCATGTAGTTGCAAATGCAAGAATTCCTTCTTTTTATTGCTGAATAATATTCCATTGTGTCTGTATAACACCTTTTTTTTATCCATGACCTATGGATGGACACTTCCATTCCTTTCATATCTTAGCTACTGTGTATAACACAGCATTTAATATAGGGGTGCATATCTTTTCAAGTCAGGGAGTTAGGTTTTTTTCTGGTAAATTCCTAGGAGTGTAATTGCAGGGTCTTTGGTGTTCCTTATTGTAGTTTTTAGATGAACCTCCAAACCGCTTTCCATAGAACGTGGACACATTTACATTCGACCAACGTGTAAGTGGGTTCAGAACGTGGACACATTTACATTCGACCAACGTGTAAGTGGGTTCCCTTTTCTCCACATTCTCGTCAACCCCTGTTATTTCTTGTCTTTTAAATAGTGGCCATTCTGACTTGTATGGGATGGTACCTCACTGTGGTTTTGATTTGTATTTGCCTGATGATTGGAACATTTTTTTATGTGCCTTTGGCTATCTGTATGTGTTGTTTGGAAAAGTGTCTATTCAGGTTCTGTGCTAATTTTTTCTATTGGGTTTCTTGGTTTTTATGGTGTTGAGTCATATGAGTTCTTTATGTGCTTTGTATATTAGCCCCTTATCAGATATATAATGTGGGAATATATACTCTGATACGGTAGGTTGCCTTTTTGTTTTGTTGATGCTTTCCTTTGCTCTACAGAAGCTTTACAGCTTGATGTAGACCCACTTGTTTAATATTTCGTTAATTCCTCTTACCCAGGGAATTGTTTCAGAAAAACTTTTCTCCTTCTAATGGTCAAGAGATTCTGCCTGTGTTTTATACTAAGAGTTTTCTGAGATCGTTTCTTATATTTAGGTCTTTAATCCATTTTGAGTTGACTTTCATGTATGGTGTTAGACAGTGGTCCAGTTTCTCTCTGTGCATAGAGTTCCTCAGTTTTCCCAAGACCATTTATTGAAGAGATGGTCTTTTCCATTCTCATATATTAATTGAATATAAATGCTATGGCTCTCCTTTTTGTTCTGTTGATGTATGTGTCTGTTCTTGTGGCCACGTTGTACTTTTTAAATCAATGTAGCTTTGTAGTATTGCTTGAAATCAGGGACTCTGACAACCCCAGCTTTGTTGTTCTTTGTGAGTTTTGCTTTGGCCATTCAGAGCCTTCTGTGTTTCCATATAATTTTTAGGATGATTTACACTAGTTCACTGAAAACTGCCATTGGTATTTTGGTAGGGATTGTAGTGAATCTGTAAATCGCTTTGGACAGGATGGCCATTTTGACAATATTAAATCTTCCTATCCGTGGGAAAGGGATAACTTTCCATTTATTTGTGTTTTCTTTACTTTCTTTCATCAGTGTCTTTATTTTTCAGAGTACAGGTCTTTCACCTCCTCAGTTAGGTTTTGTCCTAGGCATTTTATTCTTTTTGATTGATTTGCAAATGGAATTGTTCTCTTATTAATTTCTGCTAGTTCATAATTAGTATACAGGAAAGCAATGCATTTCTCTAGATTATGTTGTATCCTGCAGTTTTACTAAATCCAAGTTATTAGTTCTAATAGTGCTTTTGTGGAATCATTAGGGTTTTCCGTATATAGTATCATGTCATCCACAAATAGTGACAATTTTATTTCCTCCTTACCGGTTTAGAGGCCTTTTATCTCTTTTCTTGTGTGATTGCTGTGGCTAGCACCTCCAGTACTTTGCTGAATAGAAGTGGTGACTGTGGGCATCCTTGTCTTGATGCTGATCTTAGAGGAAAAGTTTTCAGTTTTTTGTCACTCAGTATGATGTTAGCTGTGGGTTTGTTTTTATATGGCCTTTATTATGTTGAGGTATGTTCCCTCTATACCCACTTTTTGAAGTTTTTATAATGAATGGGTGAAGATTCAAATGTTTTTTCAACAACTATTGAGATGATCATATGGGTTTTATCCTTCCTTTTGTTGATGTGTTGTATCACACTGATTGATTTATGAGGCTTGTACCATTCTTGCATCCCTGGAATAAATCCTGCTTGGTTGTGATGGCTGATCATTTGATGTATTTTTGAAACCAGTTTTGTAATATTTTGTTGAGTATTTTTGCATTCAGGTTTGTCAACGATATTCTGGAATTTTGTTTTTTGGATTGCCATTGTCTGTTTTCTGTAGTAGGTGGTGCTGAACTCTTAGAATTAGTTTGGAAGTATTCTCTCCTTTATTTTTTGGAATCCTTTAAAAATGGTAAGTGTTAGTCCATGTTTAAATATTTTGTAGAATTCACCCATGATGCCACCTAGTCTTTTTTCCTTGGGCATTTTTTAATTACTATTGAATTCTTTACTGGCAATCTGTCTGTTCAGATTTATTACATCTTCCTCGTTTAGTCTTGACGAATTGTACATTTTGAGGCATTTGTCCATTTCTTCTACACTGTCCATTTTAGTGGCATATAATTTTTCATAGAATTTTCTAATAATTTTTTGTATTTCTATGGTGTTGGTTGTGACTATTCTTTCTTTGATCCTGATTTCGTTTATTTTGTGTCCTCTCCTTTTTAGAGGTTTTTGGAAGTCTGGCTATGGGTTTGTCTATTTTTTTAATTGTCAAAAAACCAGATCTTGGTTTCATTTTTGTTTCAATTGTTTTCTTATTCTCTATTATATTGATTTGTGCACTCATCTTCATTATGTCCCTCCATCTACTAACTTTGATCTTTCATTGTTTTTCATTATTTCAGGTCTTTTAATTCTGAGGTAAGGTTGTTCATTTGGGATTGTTTTTTGTCTAGAAGAAGGCCTGTGTTGCTAGGTACTTCCTTTTTTGCGTTCCACATGTTTTTCACCATTGTGTTTCTTTTTTTTTTTTTTGTTCTGCATGTATTGTTGGATTTCCTCTTTGAGCTGTTCATTGATCCATTGGTTACTTAGAAGTATATTGTTTAACCTCAAGGCTTGTGTTTTCCTGTTTTTTGTTCCAAGTAATTAATTGCAAGTTTCATACCACTGTGGTCTCCAAAGATGCTTTATATAATCTCAATTTTAAAAAATTTATTGATACCTTTTTTGTGTTAGTATGTTATCTATTTGGAGAATGTTCCATATGTACTTGAGAAGAACGTGTATTCTGCTGCTCTAGGATAGAATGTTCCATATATATTAAGTCTATCAGGTCTAATGTTATTCAACATCACTGTTTCCTTATTTATTTTCTGTCTGGATGATTTATGCAGTGATGTAAGTAGCCTGTTAAAATTTCCATGGCATTATTGTGTTGTTTGTTTTTCTCTTTAGTTCTGTTAATATCTGTTTTACATATTTTGGTCTCCTATGTTAAGTGCATAGACATTTACAATTGTTAGATACTTCTGTTCAACTTATCCCTTTGTCATTATGTAATACCCTTCTTTGTTTATTTACTTTCTTTGTTTTGAATTCCATTTCATGGTTCTTTTCTTTCCTATCTTCATCTTTATACTCTTCTCTTATGAGATTGTGATTTTCTTTAGTGTTTTGCTGGATTCATTTCTTTTTATTTTTTTGTATATCTATTATAGGGTTTAGGTTTGTGATTACCACATTGTTCATATATAGAGTCGAACACATTATAACATTTGATTTTAAGCTGATGGTTGCTCAATTTGAACACATTCTTAAAGTAGCACTTTTTTATTCTTTTTCCTCACTCACATTTTATGTATATGTTGTAGTAATTGGCTACCTTTGTGTATTCCTTGACAAATATTGTGTATAGTTGATTTTAGCACTTCTGTTTTCTGAACTTCATGCTTGCTTTGTAAGTAGTTGGTCTACTACCTTTACTGTAGGTTTATTTTCACTGATGAAAAATATTTAGCCTTATGAACTCCATCTAACAAAGTCCCTTTAACAATTTGTGGTGGTGAATGATTTTAGTGTTTATTTATCTTGGAAACTTTTGGTCTCTCCGTCAACTAAGAGTAATAACCTCACTGGGTAGAGTAGATTTTTCCCTGTCAATATTGTGAATATTGCATGCTAGTTCTGTCTGGCCTATAAAGTTTCTGAGAAATCTGCTGATAGCCTTTCGGAATTTACTTTACAGGGAACTGTCTGCCTTTCTCTTGCTGATTTTCAGATTCTCCCTTTATCTTGAGTATTTGCCATTTAAATTACTGTGTGTCTTGGCGTTGTCCTCCTGTGTTTCGTATTGTAAGGGGCTCTTTGTGCTTCCAGCACCTGGGTCTCTATTTCCTTGACCATGTAGGGAAAGTTTCAGCTACAATTTCTTCAGATAGACTTTCTACCCCTTGGCCCCTCACTCCTCCTTCTGGGGCCCCTGCTATGCCAATATTGTTTCATTTGGAGTTGTCATACAGCTCTGTTAGCATTTTCTCATGTTTAAAAATTCTTTTTTTTCTCTTTTCCTCGGCTTGTTTACTTGGCAGTTCTCAATCTTCCCACATGCTGATCTGTTCCACTGCCTCCTGTAGTCTGCTATTTGTATTTATTATTTCAGTTATTCTGTCACTTGTTTTTTTCATCATTACTGTATTTGTTTTAGGTTAATGTGTTCTTCAGCTCTCAAGCTCTATTTTTAATTTTTCTATCTCTGTTGAAATTCTCTTTTACTCCTGAGTTGATTTCCACATTTTAGTGAGCATCTTTATGACCGTTACTTTGGATTCTTTATGATGAAGATGGCTTATCTCCATATCTCATGCCCTTTTCCTGGTGTTCTATATTAGAACATATTACTCTTCCTCCTCATTTTGTCTGAGTCTCTGTGTTTCTTCCTTGTTATTATGTAGAAGGGCTGTGTACCTCCTGGTCTAGAAACCATTGGCTTTATGAAGTAGGCATTCTCTAGTGCCCATACCCACAAACCTCTGTGCTCCCCAATGCCTGGTTCTGTGCTGCATCTGAGTAACAGTTTCTTTTAGTCAGATGTGGGCAGAGCTCATGTTACTGCTTGGCTCATGCCCACTGCTAGCCTCCGCATGCCTGTGTGTGAACTGATGCACAGTGGGATTGCTGGGGTTCACTGTGGGGATAGCTTCCTTCTGCCTTTCATCAGCAATGGATACCTCTGTTGAGCAGAGCATGCCAGGTGGAGCAGGTTTGCAAGGCTACACTGGGTGAGCCAGTGAAGCAGATAGAGAGTTTCAGAGCTGGCTGCGATAGGTCAGACGAGTTGGTGGTGGACAGTGTTGCCGGCCTGCCCTTTCTCCTCTGGTAAGAGCTCCTTCCAAGACAACCATGCTCACTGGTTTTCATGTGGTCTGTGGCTACCTTTCTGCTACAACAGGTGATTTGAGTGCAAGAAGACCATGTGGCCTATAAATGTGAAAACACTTATTATATGACTCTTTCCATAGTGTTCACTTATCTCTGAGTTGTGCTTGCCCTTCTCTGCCTAGCCTCGCTATAGGTGTATTAGATACCTGAGATGTTGGCTCCTAAACAGTCCATATAAAGGGACACATGTAAACAACTATTTAGTCATCTCAGATTGTCATTCATCAGTGTCAAGTTTTTCTGTGTATCACAGAGTGATCTCAAGTAAGTCACAGAGAAGTACCCAGGTCAAAGCAGTAGTCCATAGACAGAAATGCACTCCTGGTGTTTTTAATTTTTGGATGGGGATCTTTTGGATAGAGTCAAAAATAATTGTTATTTGGCTCAAATCCAGACATTGCACATACTTGGGCCAATGAAGGGATATCCTAAAGGAGTCCTTGTTGTTCTACATTCTTCTCCATGACATAGTGTCTGTCAGCCTCAGCCTCTGAGGAAAAAGGATGACATACACAGGGGTCTTCACTCCTTCTCCTGTGCTCGGATTGCTTTCCATGCCCCCATGTCCATTCTCACCCACCCAGGGCAGCAGGCATTCTGAAGGATCTTGTCCCCTCTCTTCTATTCACTCAGTGTCCTGGTATGGATTCTTGGTAGGGCTGTGAGAACAAGCTTTGTACCTGCATAGATGGTGATGTTCATATAAAGCCAGCCCTCCTTCAAGTGTACTCTATTCTTTGTATCTTCCACAGACATGTTCACAAGCCCTACCAGCTCCTTTTCTGTGATGGTCTCACTCTTAAACTACTGCTTCACTGCTGGGCTGCACTGTTGAAGAACACCCAAGCTCAATATGCCAGAGATATTCACCAGTCTTCCTAAACATTCAACACATGTTGTCACGTAGAAAGCATGCACAGGAATGATAAATGCCAGTATCTTTGGGGTTTTGTCATCTGGTGAGGCAATGACCAGCTGCAATGAGCTTTAGTGAAGACTGCCTTGTGCAGGAAGGACATGATACAGTCTTGAAACTTGTGTTACAATTCAGCTCAGAGCACGGAATAGCATTCTCTTTTCTCTATATTTGGGTTATATCAACTTGTGAGCCTTGACTAATGGACTGATTATATGGTACTGGAGAGTAGCAGTGAAAAACGGGCCTGGTAGGGTACACTCTCAAAAGAAATTTTGCAGTGATACAAGCTACAACATGGATGAAGCTTGAAAGCATTTAGGTAAAGGGAGAGTTTCTTTTTTCCCAAATATCAGCTACGGTGAAAGCGTGTTAACACGACCTGGGGTAGCCAGGTTATATGACAGAGAGACATAGACAACATGCTAAGGCCTTGGACATCCACCAGAGGATGTTTGGGAGGGAGTAAGCATGCAGATGGTACAGAGAATGCTCAGGAAGGAAAATACTAAAGAAAGTGGTCCCTTATAAGGGGTACAATTGTCCCGACTGAGCATGTGTTGTAGAGCTGCGGTGGAGGAGGAGGCCTGTGGTGAAACTCAGGTGCTCAACTCGTGGGACCTGGTTAACGATCATGACACGTTTGTGTGTGACCTCTAGGGATTCTAGGTCTCTAGGGACCCAAACACACACAAAAAAACTAACATAAACATGAGATCTGTGTGCAGACTTGAGAGTGGTTAGCAGTGGCTAACCAGGAGGATCAGAACAGCTCTCTGAGCTGCTGCCTGTAACAGCACGATCATAAGCCTTGGGCAGGACCGAGGTGGGGAAACTGGGCCTGAGACTCCCAGTATTAAGCACAGACACTTATGGAAGTGTAAAGTCATGCTGTCTGTGATGTTGTACAAGGAGGGTGGTCAAAAGATCAACCTACAAAGATTAATTGCATTTGCATACACCAGAAATCAATAACTAGAAAACGTATAGCTTTTAACAAAATTCTATCAACTAGAGTTACAAAAAAAAAGATACTTAGAATTAAATCTGAAAATGATGTACGAGACCTATATGGAGAAATTATTTAAATTTCATTACATTAAAGAAAACCTAAATAATTGGTGAGATATACCATGTTTATTAATAAAAAAATAATGCCTTAAAAAAAAAGGCAATGTGAGCTATAGCCTGTCAGTGGGGCTTGCGGTTGACCGTTGAAGAAGTCAGCAGAGCCCAGAAGAAATGCCTTGTGTGCTCTAAGAGGGACTTACACCGAGTCCCGTGGCAACATGGGACAAATAGTACAGAGGCTGACACCCTCTATCAGGTGGCAAATAGACTATATTGGGCCTCTGCCTATGTCAGAAGCGTACCAGTATGCCATAACTTGTGTGCCCACAGCTACTGGACTGTTGGTTGTTTGCCTTTCCTGCATGTCATGCAGATCAGCAAATGACCAAAAGAGGCCTAGAGGGTCTCTTTGCAGTCTATGCACAGCCTTGGTTGATGGAGAGATCCAGGCACTCACTTTACTGGACATGCATGACGAGAATGGGTGCAGCAATTAGGAATAAAATGGAAATTTCATGTGCCATACAATCCTACCAGAGCAGGCCTGATAGACAGGTACAAAGGTTTGTTGAAATTTGGCCTCAAGTGAGACACCAGCTGTCTATGGGGTCTGGTCAGTTTGCCAATGTACAGTGCTATGGCATTTGAATGAGGAGCCCCAAAAAGGAGCCTTGAGCCCTGTGGACATGCTAACACACATCGCTGCCTCTCCTATACAACTGTATGTGCCAACCAAAGAAGAGATATGGAAGACTGGATATGGCCAGTGGAGCAACATCCTGCTGCTGGCCTCATGTGCATTAAACGCTGGAGACTGTGTTGACTGGACATTTTGACAAATGTACCAACAGTGGCTGGCCCTTCTGGGACCTTGGGGTAAAGGCCTGGAAGCTGGCCTACTGTGTGTTCCTGGAGTAACAGTAGTGTGGCCCCGAAAGATCACGGTGGTAAGAGCATCTTACGGGGAAGTTTTATTTTATCCTTGTGGCCAGAGCACTTACCATCCATAGCCCTATGTTACTCATCTGTAACTCCCACAGGGAGAGGGGTGAAAGGCTGGTATAGTAGATGAGGACGAGGTCCCATTCCTGCCACTGTCCAATCACAGGACCCCTCTCCTACATGCATCCCAGCTGATGGACAAGATGTGCCTATGCTGGTGTCATTAAAGCATGTATCTTTTCTCCCTTAAGGGTATTTTCTTGTAAAGTCCCTGTGTTGTGTACCTGCCCCGTGGCTGCAGCAGCTGTGTGATGATTGCTCTGAACTCCCTACGCATTCAGCTACTGACGCCTGTGGAGTGGGTGAGCGATGGACTAAGTCTGCGTAGGACTTTGAACGAGGTGAATTCTCCAGCTTGAGGATTATCATGATTTTATTGCTGTTGTTATTGTATGTTATTAGTGTGCTACAGTGCTCCAGTTTTCTCGCACAGGCGCCATTGTGGAAGATGGGCAGTGAGTTGATTGTGAGGCAAGATTTCTGGAGGGGTGGGCTGTGTGTAAAATCGCAACATTTCCGGAATCTCTACCTGCGCCTTACTGCATCTCCATGCCAACAGGTGTTTCCAAGGGGTGGAGAGCAGTAGTCCATCTCCATACAATGGGTAGTTACAAGGGGGAGCTAGGGCATATCTGGACTGGAGAGCTTGTGTGGCACACCTTTTTACAGCTGGTTCATGAGAGACATGGGTGAGTAGAAGTGGCTGGCTGTTTCCAGGCAATAAACGGATTTCCCCACCTAATTTCTCCCTGCACTGATTTTGATTTCAAAGGTAGTTTTCCCCAGACAAGGAAAGTATCTCCCGCTGGGAGTTACAGTCAGATTGTTCCAAAAAGTTCCTAATGGAAGAACTCTTGGCTTTCTTCTACACAGTGAGGCCCCCTGGACAATCCTGGGCCCAGCACTCATATGATCCCACTTCTGAGACACGGAATGGTCCGTGTGGAGAGGCGCGCTTCCCCAAACCACCACATGCTGGTGATGGCTCAGTGTGGGGCGGAGATCCCAGGCAGATCAACTGGAAATATTTTCGGAGGAGATCAGAGGAGAAAGAGGAGTCCACAGTCATGGGCTTCGCTGTAGGCCCACCTCCCTGCAGAATGGATTTGATTTCCCAATGATGCAAGGAAATTACTTGAATAGGTTAACTGTTTCTGTGGACAAAAGCGATCGTTGTGCTTCCTTAAGAGCAAGCCAAGAAGGAGAGTTAGAGAAACTGGGTCCTGTGGTTAGACTTTCCCTGTAGGCAGGGGTCACCCCCTGCTGAGAGTCCAGGAGTGCTCCAGGTGGGAGGGCATATGTGTGAGCTCGAACTCTGCCAGACCCATGGTTGGTTGTTTCATTTCATGCTTCTATAATCCCTATATCTGCAAAATGTCAAATGTATTGGTTGTGTTCCAGGTCAACGTTAAGAAATGGTATGTATAATAAGGTATTATATTTAAGGTGTGTAGAAAAAAGAGATTTTTGTGTAATACTAGAATACATTTACAAACCAGCAGCTGAAATTCAAAGGTCCTAACATAGAAATAGATTTTACTGCAATGTCAGTTTAGACAAACAAGTTGAGGGAAGAAAATTCACAGCTGTGTTGAGGCTGAAACTTGCAAGTTCATCGTCCCTTTTAAAAATAAGGGCCCTACCCTTGTTTCAGAGGCTATCACTTTACTTTCTAATAATTTGCATATGTCTAATGAGAAATAATTATAAAAGTTGGACCCAATCCATGCTCATTATCCCCGAAATTATCTCAGATTCCTTCATGGATGTATACTTCTTACATAGGCCCACTCAGAATTTACACTTTGCTATGGTTTTTATCACAAACACTTTCGTCTTAAAGAAAGCACAGCTATGCATTCTTTCCTTGGTTTCATGCAGGTAATAATACGAGAGGCTGGTAAACTAGGCACCAGGCCTATTCCATGTAGCCTGCAAAGCTGAACGTCATTTCTGTCTGCCTCATTCTATACTGTTTGCTGACCCCTGAGTTATCCTTTCCCTTGCCTGGGTCTAACCTTTACGTCATTAGCTACCTGAGCTGTTTGGCATGTAAACTGTCAGCACCAGTAGACATTTGTAAAGAACCATTTATTCATCGAAGATGTTCATTCATTATTATCATCTTCCCACTTTTTGACCCCTTTTATCACAGATGAAGTTACTAAAGACTTCACAGAATTGGTATCCCACTGAGAGTGAGTACTCCATGACTCTTATTGTTTGTTTGAGCTGGGACATTTTTGACAGTATTCATGTCCTTTTGGTCAATCAGAGCGTACCATATAATTGCAGCCATGCAGGCAGCTCTGAGTCGGGTTCCCATTTTACAACTTTCTTCTCCGAAACAAACTCTCCCTGAAGGCCTTCAGCATTTGAAGGTAATAGGGCCAAGTACACGGGGGTCTCTGCTCCTCCTTCTGGGCTTTTCAATGCCTCGGCTCCCCCCATGTCGGTTCTCACCCATCTGGGACAGCAGGAATTCAGGAGTATCTTGTCTCCTGTCTTCCTCTCACTTAGTTTCCGGGCCTGGATTCGGGACAGGACCGTGAGGCCGACCTTTGACACTGCATAGGGCACAAATTTCATAGGAGGCCAGCTCTCCTTAAGGTGCACTCCATTCTTCGTATGTTCCATAAACTTGTTCATGAGTTCCACC
Source organism: Smutsia gigantea (assembly GCA_032199065.1). Classification (NCBI taxonomy): domain Eukaryota; kingdom Metazoa; phylum Chordata; class Mammalia; order Pholidota; family Manidae; genus Smutsia; species Smutsia gigantea. Next base: position 123,069 of record JAVSCE010009928.1, read on the forward strand.
AACTCCTCTTCTGTGATGTTCTCACTTGTAAATTTCTGCTGCAGTTCTGGGCTGCAGCGTTTAAGAGCTATCAAGCTCAATGTGCTGGAGACATTCACCACTCTGCCTATAATGCAACAGATATGACTAAGTAGAAAGGCATGCAGAAGAATCATAAATACCAAATAAGTCTGGGTTTTGTCTTTTGAGAGGTCATTACTAACTGCTGTGAGTATTAATGAGGACTACCTGTGTGAATAAAGGACATGATGCAGTCTTGAAACCTGCCGTGTCAGTTTAAGATGTCAGGAAGTGTTCTCATAGGAGGGTACTGCCCACAAGTTCCAGAAGAAAATGAAAAGTGTATAATGAAAATGGTAAGGGTTGTAAGGAGGTGCTCATTCCATTCATGAGAAGACAGCTTTGTTCCCCTGAAGGCTGAGCTTGGGTCCATCTGTGAACCTTATAGTCACAGGGTCAGTGCTCTGTAAACAGGTGTCTTCTGACCAAAAAAGGGCTGATTGGTTTGGTGATGGCCATTCCAAGGTGAATGCACAGCACCTGGTTTGGAACGTGGCTGCTCTACTCTAGTCAGGGGAAAACACACAGCTCAGTGGGGTGAATGGCATGCTTTTCTGTCTAGTTTTATCAGCCTGTGAGTTGTGACTAATGGCCAGATAATATGGTCCCAGGATGGGGCACTGGATACGTAGATAAGTTAAAGGGTCGCTTGAAAAAGGAATGGACTGCTGACCCATGCTGCCAAACTGATGAAGCTTGAGCACATCATGCCAAATTAAAGAGGCCAGTTGCAAAGAACCTATTATATGATTGTACTTATATGGTATGTCCACACCAAGCATATCTCCAGACGGAATGTAGATTAGTGGCTTCTTAGTGTCAGGGGGAATGTGGGACCAGAGGTGAATAGCTAGAGGGCCCAGGGTTTCTTTTTGGGGCATTGACGTTTTCTAATTGTGAATGTGGTGATGTTTCCACACCTGAGAATGCATACTAAACATCACTGAGTTGTACAGTTAAGTGGGTGAAGTGCATGGTATGAGAATTATATCTCCAAAAGCTGTTAAAAGTGTAAAGAAATTACAGGTTCCTCACTAATAATTTTTGAAAATATACTACGCACTTGTAATGATGAATTTATACTAACATTTATGAAAATTTGTTAGTAATTTTCATATTCAAATAAATATGTAAAATATTATAACAACATCATGAGAGCACACTATCAAAGAGAGACAAGGAAAATTGGAAAGCTATCTCTTTTCGCTGTGCATATTCAGGAAAGGCTGTCACCAACAGAGAATGTTGATCTCCATGCCATTAACGCGGTTGTGGTGCCAAAAAATTAAGTAAAAATGATAATCCATTGCAATATGATCCACATTAAATAATCTTTAGAGACACTTAAAGTGAATGACATAAACTTTCATTTACTGCCAAAAATCTTCTAAGATGAATAATTTAGAACCAGGTCTATAGTTTGTGTCCTCTCTTTCCAGTAGTTCATTTAAATTGTAAGAATCAATTGAATCTATATGTCAAATGTTTTAGAAACCACCTCTTCGAGGTCCTACTAGAATATATGTCATTTTCTAAAATACTACCTAGGCACTCATAAAAAAATAATACATGTGTCTTTACTCAAAATTGCAAAATACTAGAGGGGATGTAGGAAAATAAACAGCAAAAGAGTAAGCCACTGTGGGTAACTGGTATAGGAGAATGCAGCTACAATTACAGAGTCTTATACCAATTTCTCACTTACCTTTAGTCTAGACAGTAGATGGAGAAACTCTAGTAACGCCCTCTGGGCAATTTGTACTCTATAAAGTAGGGATGACCTCTTCTCTATTCTGTACCATCTATTCCAGTATGTCTAACCCAGCTGTGAAAACACTTGTCTGTGTGTACTAGGGAAGCCTGGCCTGGCAGTCCACAGGGCTTTGTGGATAAATTCCTGGATGTGGGGCTGCATCCAGCTCTCTCTTCCCTTAGCTAGTCACCCCACTGGGCATGCTTCAAAGAGGGACAAGGAGTTTTTTGGGGGTGTCCCCACAGCTGGGTGAGACTGTGGCCCTGTGTGGTCTGACACCTCAGGACAGGAAACACACACAAGAAGCTGGAAGCACTTGCTGGAACTCCACCAGCAGGAGTTGCACCCAGATACTTTTTTCTCTGGAGTGTGCTCATGGCTTCCACATGGCATTTAATAGGCACTGTACTGGATTGAACAGAGCTAATCGTCCATGAAGTGCTATGGACCATCCACGCATTATTTTGCTAATATGTTTGTGAATGTGTGTGTGTTTGAGTGTGTGTGTGTGTGTGTGTGTGTGTGTGTGAAGCAGTTGCCTTTTAATAGTCAGTCTGATGGAAGCAAAAGCTGATTTAAAAAGGACCATTTCTCTGGTGGTGCTTATCGGTGATGCAGGCCATCTATTTTATCAATCAATATAGTTAATTTAGGGAAGCCACTTTTTCCATCAAAAGTGTGAATAAATGGAAACACCAAGGCCACAAATAGTTTGAGTACTTCTATGGACAGACCCTCCGGACTGGCTGGGTGAGGTTTCACTTGACAAATGACACTCTTGATTTATAGAACTTGAGGACCTTGGAATACTTGGAAGAGCGATCAGGTTGGATACCACATGTCCAAGTCTGCATCCGGCTGTGCACGTGGCCTTGAGATCCCTTGAGACCCCATGTGTTTTTCTGGACACTATATAAAATATCCAGCTCACTGCATCGGGATATATCCATCCACCCATCCTTCTAAACCACAAATTGTCAGAAGTGGAAGAGAGCTTTAGCAATGTGATTTTCACCTCAGCTTCCTCCTGTGAATTTTTCAGAATGCAGGAAGTTGAAAAGCAGACCCTCTCAAACCGAGATTGATTACAGACTCCTCAAAGGATTACTCGGTAAGTGTAGTCTTAAGAAGGCCATTTATGTCCTCCTAGTACTCCCTAAGCTAATATATGATGCACAAGAGTGTCCAGATTTTAACATAGGTATTACTCAGAGACAATTTCCCTTATGTTTTGAAAATAAATATATAGTATAATTCAAGGAGAAAATGAAGAACAGCATAACATTGTTGTGCAAATTCTGTATGATGGCGAGTTTATGTGAACAGGGAGGATATTAATGGATTGGTTAAGGTCTGTTGTGGGAACCTGGACATTGTAGATTCTTGTGTTTTATGTGCTAAATTATTTTAAATAATAAAAAGAAAACGACGTGTATTGTCCCTCAGTGATCCTCAGGGTCACCAATCTCTACCCCTTCCTC